>JAJIBD010021301.1:0-56628 GCA_021461705.1 Cryptotis parvus | reverse complement strand
TAAGTAAAAGCAAGTTTATTAAAATATCAGTATCCAACATTAATTAAAAATTGATTGTACTCCATACACTCAACAAATTACTGGAAAGTAAAATTTCTAGTTACTGCACACAAAAAAATATCAAAATTAGTGGCCATAGATAGTACTTTCAGCAGGGCACTTGCCTTGTATGCAGTGACCCAGGCTCAATCCCTCATATTACATAGTTTCATGAGCACTGCCTGGAGTGATCCCTGAGTACAAAAACCAGAAATAAGCTCTGAGCACCACTGGGTGAGGACCCCAAATAACCAACCCAAAAGAGTCAAAACTATAAAACATCAATAAAGAAAATGTTTGCTAGATTTTAAAAACTGTGCATATTGTTGAGAAATTTTAATTACTTAAACATAGAGATATCCCATATTTCTTGACTAGAAGACTCCATATTATTAAGTTGCCCATTCTCAGAATACTTCCCATAATTTGATGGCAATATACAAAACTACACATAGATACAGATACACCCTGGCAGAGCAGAAACCAGCTTTCTCCTGATGCGCGGCGGCACAGTGGCCGCACAAATTACCTCCAAATTGCTGTAAATATTCTACCCACCCCTTTGAGAGAGCTCCACAAAGTAATGAGTATAGCTCCTGCACGGCAGAGCCTGGCAACTGCGCCTGATGCGTGTTCAATATGCCAAAACCAGTAACAAAAATGTTTATTTTCCTGACCCGAAAAGAGCCCCTTAATATGGCAGCAGTAAGAAGGGCGAACAAGCAGTGCCTGATAAAATTTCACGGCCATCCTAGGATGCCAAAAAAGAAGAAGGACTAAAATGACTATATGTACTTTCAATGCACGTATGCTGGCATCGGAAGCATATATTGAGGATCTGATGGTGCAAGCGCAAAAGATCACATATGACATCATTGGTTTGACTGAGACGAGGAGGCATCAATCGCATCATGGTATATTAGACACCAGAGAAGAATTGTTCCTTGGAACATGTGACGAAAGAGGCGTCCGTGGCGTTGGTGTCCTTGTCAACACGAACATAGCTGTCAACACTGATTCATTTGAATGCATAACAAAGCGGATAGGACGATTACGCTCCAAGAGATGTGGCCCACTGCCAGCAATTTCTATCTTCATTGTCTATGCACCAACATCCACATACAAGGAAATGAAATTGAGAAATTCTACATGAAACTGGAGGAGTCCTACAAAAAAGATCACACATTCTACAAGATCATAGTCGGTGATTTTAATGCCAAAATAGGACCGAGAAGATCGGGCTGAGGAACTCCACATCGGGACCCATGGCCTAAAATGAAATGAACAGGATGAGAGACTATCTGAGTTCATCATGTCCACCAAGACCATTCATGGGAACTCACAGTTCCAGAAGGCTGAAGCGAAACGTTGGACATGGGAATCTCCTGGTGGACAGTTCCACAATGAAATTGACCACATCATCTTCAATGGATGGTTTTGTCTGACCGATGTTGCTGTCGTCCCCAAATTCCAAACAAGATCGGACCGCTGTCTCCTTCATGCAAAATTCTACTTCCCACAATGGGGGAGAAAAGGCTGCAAAGTTTAAGAAGAGAGCTCCCAGAACGACCAACAACTGGGAACTCTTTGGCCCCATTTCAGCAACATGGGAAGATACCACCACTGACAACATCGATGAAGAATACAACCGACTGGTTCAGCACCTCCATGATTGTGCAAAGAATGCCGAGAGAGAGAAAGACACAAAAAGACGCCTGAACTCTTGAGCTCATTCGCCAACGTGGCAAGGCGCGAGCCTCAGGAGACCAAATGCTAACGCCCAAGCTTGCTAAATGGTGCAGAGAAGCAATAAAAGAAGACCTCAAAGTCCGAAGAGCAGAAATACTGGAAGATGCAGCAGATGCCGGGAAAAGCATTCACACCACCAGCCTGTCCTTCGCCAACTATAAGACCAAGATGACTGCCTTCCGATGCCCTGATGGATCTATCACATCTTCCAGAAAGGCAATGGAGAAGATTATTCAGGACTACTACTCAAATCTCTTTGATAGCCACATCCAACTGCCCACATACCAAATTCCACAGGATGGATATGTCATTCCCAACGTTCTCCCTTCTGAAATCCGACATGCCATCTAGTCGGTAAAGAAGGGAACAGCACCAGGCCCAGACAAAGTCAGACCCGAACACCTGAAGAATCTGCCATCGGTACTCATCAGTACACTAGCTCGGCTCTTCACACGCTACCTGTCCGAATGCAAGGTGCCCTCCCAATGGAAAACCAGTAGGACAGTTCTACTGTTCAAGAAGGGAGACATTCACGACATCGGCAACTATCGCCCCATCTGCCTGTTGTCTGTCATCTACAAGCTGTTTTCACGAGTCATCCTGAACAGGTTTGGCAGAACACTAGATGAAGGACAACCATGCGAGCAAGCTGGGTTCTGGAAAGAATTCAGCACAATCGACCATATCCACACAGTAACCAAGCTCATTAGGTTTTGTAGGGAGTACAAGATGCCGCTCTGTCTCACGCTCATTGATTTACAGAAAGCCTTTGATTCTGTGGAGACTGAAGCGGTCATCGAAGCCCTAGCCAAACAGGGTGTTCAAACCCAATACATCAAGATCCTTCGTGAGCTGTATTATGGATTCACCACCAGGATCTCACCATTCTACAAAGAAGTGATCATTGATGTCAAAAGAGGGGTTCGACAGGGTGATACCATTTCACCAAAACTCTTCAGCGCCACCCTCGAGAACATCACACAACAATTAGTATGGGGAAGGAATGGGAGTGAAGATAGACTGGACCACCCACCTCCGCTTCGCTGATGACATCGTTCTAATAACAACAAACATTAGCCAAGTGGCACAAATGCTGGCTGACTTTGACCGAGAATTTGGAAAGATTCTACAGCTGAATCTGAATAAAACTATGTTCATGAAAAATGAACTAACTCCAGAGGCCCCATTCACTCTCAATGGAACAAACATCTCTGAATGCAGCAGTTATGTGTACCTAGGTCGAGAAGTCAACATGATGAACGACCTAAAACCTGAGCTGCGCAGGAGGAAGAGAGCGGCATGGAATGCCTTCAAAGGCATCAAGAAATAGCTAAAAGGACAAACAACCTCCGGCTCCGGGCACATCTCTTCGACTCTACCGTTCTCCCTGCATTAACATACGCCTCAGAGACCTGGGCCCTAGGAAAGCTGGATGAGAATGCTATTCGGGTCTCCCAGAGAGGAATCGATAGAGCTATACTTGGAATATCATGCCTCACTCAAGTGAGAGAAGGAATCTGGAGTTCTGACCTCCATCGCTATTCCAGAATCAGGGATGCTGTCTCTTTTGCCAAGGCATCAAAAAATCAGATGGGCTGGACATGTAATGTGATTTGGAGACAACCACTGGACTAGAGCCATTACTGACTGGATCCCCATGGGATGTCAAAAGATCACATGGCCACCCACCTACAAGATGGTCAGACTTCCTTGTCAAGACCCTGAAGGAACGGTTTGAGGCTCTTCATGTTCCTGAATCAACCAAATGCCACTGGGCTACATTGGCATGTGATAGGGTTCAATGGAAATGTTACTGGTGCCTGCTTGAGCAAACCGATGAATAACAGGATTCAAGTGATCAAGTGATACAAAACTACATTACTCTGTACGGTGAAGCATGCAGATAAACTCCGGGCACTCTGAATAATTTAGATAGATCTAGGTTTTCATTACATTCAGGAGGACTCTGGGGAGTCAAACACTTAAGTTCTTGTGTTTGATAGACTGTCTTCCTCTCCTCCTCCTCTTCAACAGTTAACAAAACTTTACATGTCATAAAATCTACACAGCACATAGTCTCACAAATAGGTCAAACAATAAAAATACACATCAATTTAATCAAGTGCTATGTTTGATGCATCATTTTGTTATGCTTCGTAACTGTAGTGCAGCTAGCCCTTCTCTCCACCTCCAGTCTCTCACCCTTCCCTCACTTATCCATCCTTGCTCTCATTTCTCTTCCAGTCACTCTGTCTCCCTCTTCTTTCACTTTCTTCAATAGTTTTATCTTTCTCAACCTTCCTCATATAAAACCATTTTACTCCTACTCACCTCCAATCTTGAACACTGAAATACCTACTTAATCCTGTATTATTATTTATGTTTCATACTAACTCAATGCTTTGACTTTGGAAGGCTTTTCCCATTTTAAAAGAAGCTATGATGCATGTGCTATCATTTCCTTGTTTTCTCAAGTAATGTACTTCAAAATATATAAAAGATGTGTATCTTCAAGAGAGGTGAGATATGCTTATGTAAATCTAAATATCCTAAAAATGTGTTTATCGTGGTACAAGATTATCTAAAGGAAAAAAATATACTGAATTAGGTCCTTATTTCCATTGTATTATGAAAAATAGCTTGTCAATTAAGACCATATGTTTACTTGACAAGTGGTTTTTGTTTTGTATTTTGTTTTGAGACCACACTGGCCAGTGCTCAGGGCTTAATCCTGGCTCTGTGTGCCACTATCACTCCTGGTGGAGCTTGAGGGACCATATGTAGTGCTGGGTATCAAAACCAGGTTGGCTGCATGCAAGGCAAGTGCCCTACCCACTGTACTGTTTAATAGTATTTAATAGTACCCCTCTGGCCAGAAGTTAAGTGTCTTGGTTATTTTGTTTTAGTTTTGGTTTTGGGATCATATCTAACATTGCTCAGAGCTTACTCCTGCTCAGGGATCATTCCTGGTTAGGCCTGAGGGATCCTAATGGGACGGCAGGATCAAACATGGGTCGCCCATGTGCAAGACAAGAGGCGTATTCATTGTACTATCATTCTAACACTATTGTGTGATTTTAATCAAAGTATTTGGTTGAGGATAAGTCTTCGTTAATCAATTTCTACAATTCAGTCACACTTATTTAACTTAAGCTCCTTTTATTACAATCCTAGAGCAGTGACTTAATCAGAATGTCTTAATATTTCATTCATTATTGCACTATACCTATACTTATTTTTACATATTTTATTTTACAGAATAATTACTGAATTTAAATCATTATGATAGAAAGTTAAGAAACAGACTATAAGAAATTGAATCTGCTTCTCAAATGAGACAGTGATGAATTAAAAGAAATTCAAAGATATTTCACTTCAAACAGAAACAAACACTACTAAGATGTATAGAAGATCAAAAATGCAAACTAGTAAATGGATAAAAATACTTTTATTTCACAAATTAATTTTTTAAAGATAATAGAAATGTTTGGAGTAAATCTTTGTAGTTAATCATGTATTTAACATTACCGATGTTCTTCATTCCTTTGGGTCAATTTACCAGATCTCCATATTTCCCCATTTCTATTGGCTATATCTAGGCTACTCTAGGGTACTTCAATGGCCCCTAACAGCTGGGTTTGTACAGTAGGATGAGCCTGAAGAATATCAAGGGAAGAGTGGAAAATCAATGGGGATTTCCAAGGTCCTTCGATAACTGTTTTCATCTTCCAAAGGCCACACTATCAAGCATTTTCTGGATTCTGGGCCCTGGCCCTTCTTCCCTTCCCCAAGGCCTACACATTTTGGCAAAGATAATGACTTTAACCATCTCACTCAAATGTGACAATAGTGGCATTATATTTGGCTTCAAAATCACACCCATGTCCTTCCAGGATCATGACTGCACAAAAATTTCTAATCTCCTTTCTCTGAGTTTAATTTTATAGGAGACTAGATCCCAGATGGAATCAAGTAAGCACCGCTAATAAGAATGGGTCAATGGGGGCCGGAGCAATAGCACAGCGGGTAGGGCTTTTGCTTTGCATGCAGCTGACCCAGATTTGATCCCCGGCATCCCCTATGGTCCCCCGAGCACCACCAGGAGTAATTCCTGAGCGAAGATCCAGGAGTAACTCCTGAGCATAGCGGGTGTGACCCAAAAAAGAAAAAAAAAAGGGTCAAAAGCAGATTCCAATTCTGCCAGATGAAGGAGTGAACTGTATGAGCGATAAATCAGAGTCAAACTATAAACAGAGACCTATATATGGATGGATATTGTCAGATGTTTTTAAAATGGCCATATTTGGCTATAAATGATAAAACTTCTACCCTCAGTGGAAGCTTTGCTTTCAGCTGCCAAATCAAACATTTTCGTAGAATTTACCAACTTGCCATATTCTGATAACTTTTTACATCTTAATTCTTTTCCTGAAAATTTTCCTCTGCTAGCTTAGGTATAACTCTTCTAACTTGAAAATAGTTATGATGGCTTTAATAGCTATATGAAAACTCATTTAGAAATGATAAACATTATTTTTTCAAAAGAAAGATCAAGAGCCTTCTCAGAAGGTATTGAAAAGTGGGTGGGGATCACATTTTCTGAGTGCCACTGAGAAACATCTTCTGAGATGACTTCCAGAAGCAACTCCAACTCGGATTGTACAGCTGCTATTTTCTTTGCTTCTCCACCTTCTGCTGCACCAGAATTTTTCAGATAAAATCAGTCCAAAATTAACATAATGGAGAGCATGAGAAGGAAAAGTTACCCCCAAAAAGCCATGTGAATTGGAAAGTACCCTACCTTGATCTATATTAAGTCTTTGTTTTATGAGTTTTGCTTAATGTTCTTGAAGGAATTTGGGGACGTATTTAACACTCTGTAAATATCCAAGTTTATATACTATATACTCTTTACCAAAGTTCAAACAGCTTAAAAAATGGCAACTGTTAGAATATTTTAAGTCAGTCTTTAGTGCAATCTATAAAATGTAATTATCATAATTTTATTCCTTCCATCTAATTTACTAAGTATGGTAAAGTATTTGTCAAGCTCTTAACAATGAAAAATTTGTTTTTTTTTCTTGAAATGATTATTCCATGTGATTTCACCTATAGCATCTACAGAATTTTTAAATATTTTTGGGGGCATATCCACAGTACTCAGAAATTTATCCCTTGGTCTGAGCTCAGTGATCAATCCTGGTGGTGCTCAGAGAACCATACGTGGAACCAGTGATTAAACTGGGGTTGACTATGTATAAGATAAATGCCTTACATAAGATAAATCCTTACACTATCTCTCTAGCCCCAAGGTAATCTTTTTATGCATAACTCTATTTTTGATCACTCTGTGACATGTATATAACACAAATGTCTATAAATTAAAATTTTATTGCCTGTGATTCCAAACCTAAAGATTATATCTTTCCTCTTGATTATAGATTGAAGTGAATCAGTAGTAGAATGTAATAATAGTACATTTACTGTTAGTAATGGTACAATTACTATCAAATACATTTGTGGTATATAATTGATCTAAAATAAAACTGTTTTTCATGCTTTGGTAAGTAATATTAAACCTAAAAACAAGCATATATTACAGCTCATATTAATAAGTTGAGTTAGGAGGCTGTGTTCTGTGTTTATAGCTCCCAAAGTGGAGAAAAATATTAATTCAGATGTCAAAAAAAAATGGTCATTTTGGCTTGCTGACACAGTACTTTGAGTTGTCCTACACGGCAAGCCCTGAACACTTTCACAGCACTAAGCATAGCATTTTAAGTCCATAATGGATAAAATTCTACTTCTTTGTGCAAAACAAAAAAATAAACAAACTTTAGAGGGATGGCGGGAAAGGAAAATTTTTGTGAGTGACAAAGTAAGTTTATTTTTTCTAGCAGACATATGGAAGTCAAATTTAAAACTTACACCCTTGGGCCGGAGCGATAGCCCAGCGGGTAGGGTGTTTGCCTTGCACTGCGGCTGGCCCATGCCAGCCCAGGTTCAATCCCGGCATCCCATATGGTCCCTTGAGCACCACCAGGGGTAATTCCTAAGTGCAGAGCCAGGAGTAACCCCTGAGCATCGCTGGGTGTGACCAAAAAAAAAAGCAAAAAAAAACTTTACACCCTTAAGACTGCTTTTTCTAACATATTCTTGGTAAGACACTGAATATCCCCTAAGAGACTCTGTTGATGTGATTCTCTTTGTCCTATTGACAGAAACAGAATAGGTCGACATGCAGTGCTTCTTCACAGGGAACTGACTCAGTCACTTTGCCTTAAGAATGTGATTTCACTTACTATCAAATCTATTAAGGTATGAATTAAAAAATTCAATCTGACAATATTTTAAGTAGCCAACAATTGAACCTATTATTTTCAAATATTGGTCCAATTTTCTAACACTGAGATAGTGAGTAATTATCAGTTAATAAAGAATTCTATTGAGCCTCAACTACAGGCTTAGTTTTGAATTTGCTCCTGAAAGGGTCTTAGAAGAAACAAGAGAGATACTATCCTCTGAGAGTTGCAGTCTTCCTGAAGAATGAATGAAGTTCATACATTGCACTCAGACAAGATGGAACTTACTGCCATATGATGTCATATCCAGAGAAAAGATAAGACCAGTGATATAGTGATAGAAAATTAAGAAATTTCAGAATGTAAAAATAATTGGAGATAAAATAATTCAAATTGTCATTAAAAATGTACAAGTTTGCCCTGAATAAAAGTTAAATCTATGAATAGCATCAGAAAAAAATCAAAGAGGCAGACAGGTGATAATATAGGGGCATTGGCCAGGGCCTTTCGATACTTTGGTGGTGTAGAGGTAACTATATACATCAAAACCATATGAGCCCCATTCTTAAACATATGACTCAAACTAAAATGATTAAACCAGGCAATGGATTTGCTGAGAAGGGAGGGAAGAAGTGTCAGGGATTCTAACACTGGGTAGGTTCAGGTTTGGAATATTGTATGCCTGAATTATGATTATCAACAGCTTTGTAAATCACATTGTCTAAGTCAAAAACTCAAAAGAAAATTAATTAGTATTCACTTGATCACTTGATCACTTGAATCCCGTTATTCATCGATTTGCTCGAGCGGGCGCCAGTAACATTTCCATTGGACCCTATCACGTGCCAGTGTAGCCCAATGGCATCTGGTTGATTCAGGAATATGAAGAGCCTCAAACCGTTCCTTGAAGGTCTTTACAAGGAAGTCTGACCATCTTGTAGGTGGGCGGCCACGTGATCTTTGATATCCCGTGGGATCCAGTCGGTAATGGCTCTAGTCAAGCGGTTGTCTCCAAATCACATTACATGTCCAGCCCATCTGATTTTTGATGCCTTGGCAAATGAGACAGCATCCCTTATTCTGGAATAGCGACGGAGGTCAGAACTCCGGATTCCTTCTCTCACTTGTGTGAAGTTGATATTCCAAGCATAGCTCTTTCGATTCCTCTCTGGGAGACCTGAATAGCATTCTTATCCTGCTTTCGTAGGACCCAGGTCTCTGAGGCGTATGTTAATGCAGGGGGAACGGTGGAGTCAAAGAGATGTTCCCGGGAGCCGGAGGTTCTTTGTCCTTTTAGCTATTTCTACAATGCCTTTGAAGGCATTCCATGCCGCTCTCTTCCTCCTGCGCAGCTCAGGTTTTAGGTCGTTCATCATGTAGATTTCTCGACCTAGGTACACATAACTACTACATTCAGAGATGGTTGTTCCATTGAGAGTGAATGGGGCCTCTGGAACTAATTCATTCTTCATGAACATAGTTTTCTTTAGATTCAGCTGTAGACCTATCTTTCCGCATTCTCGGTCAAAGTCAGCCAGCATTTGTGCCGCTTGGCTAATATTCGGTGTTATTAGAACAATGTCATCAGCGAAGCGGAGGTGGTGTAGTTGCCTACCATCTAACTTCACTCCCATTCCTTCCCATTCTAATTGTTTCATGATGTTCTCGAGGGTGGCGCTGAAGAGTTTTGGTGAAATGGTATCACCCTGTCGAACCCCTCTTTTCACATTAATGATCACTTCTTTGTAGAATGGTGATATCCTGGTGGTGAATCCGTAATACAGCTCACGAAGGATCTTGATGTATTCGGGTTTGAACACCCTGTTTGGCTAGGGCTTCGATGACTGCTTCAGTCTCCACAGAATCAAAGGCTTTCTGTAAATCAATGAACGTGAGACAGAGCGGCATCTTGTACTCCCTAAAAACCTTGATGAGCTTGGTTACCGTGTGGATATGGTCGATTGTGCTGAATCCTTTCCGAAACCTGCTTGCTCGCATGGTTGTCCTTCATCTACTGTTCTGCTAATTCTGTTCAGGATGACTCGTGTAAACAGCTTGTAGATGACAGACAACAGGCAGATGGGGCGATAGTTGCCGATGTTGTGAATGTCTCCCTTCTTGAACAGTAGAACTCTCCTGATGGTTTTCCATTGGGAGGGCACCTTGCATTCAGACAGGTAGCTTGTGAAGAGCCGAGCTAGTGTATTGATGAGTACCGACAGCAGATTCTTCAGGTGTTCGGGTCTGACTTTGTCTGGGCCTGGTGCTGTTCCCTTCTTTACCGACGAGATGGCATGTCGGATTTCAGAAGGGAGAACGTTGGGAATGACATATCCATCTTGTGGAATTTGGTATGTGGGCAGGAGGACTTGGTTATCAAAGAGATCTGAGTAGAAGTCATGGATAATCTTCTCCATTGCCTTTCTGGAAGATGTGATAGATCCATCAGGGCGTTGGAGGGCAGTCATCTTGGTCTTATAGTTGGCAAAGGACAGGCGGGCAGTGCAAATGCTTTTCCCGGCTTCTGCTGCATCTTCCAGTATTTCTGCTCTTCTGTCTTTGAGGTCTTCTTTTATCGCTTCTCTGCACTGTTTAGCAAGCTTGGATGTTAGCATTTGGTCTCCTGATGCTCGTGCCTTGCCACGTTGGCGAATGAGCTTGAGAGTTTCTGAAGACAGGTGTCCTTTTGTGTCTTTCTCTCTCTCAGCATTCTTTTCACAATCATGGAGGTGCTGAACCAGTCGGTTGTATTCTTCATCGATGTCGTCAATGATGATATCTTCCCATGTTGCTGCAATGGTGCCAAAGAGTTCCCAGTTGGTGGTCGTTCTGGGAGTTCTCTTCTTAAACTTTGCAGCCTTTTCTCACCGTTGCGGGAAGTAGAATTTTGCATGAAGGAGACGGTGGTCTGATCCTGTTTGGAATTTGGGGACGACAGCTACATCAGTCAGACAAAACCGTCTATTGAAGATGATGTGGTCTATTTCATTGTGGAACTGTCCGCCAGGATATTCCCATGTCCAACGTTTCTCTTTAGCCTTCTGGAACTTTTAGTTCCCATGAATGGTCTTGGTGGACATGATGAACTCAGATAGTCTCTCACCCTGTCCGTTCCATTCTAGGCCATGGGTCCCGATGTGGAGTTCTTTACCCTATCTTCTTGGTCCTATCTTGGCATTAAAATCACCGACTATGATATTGTAGAAGGTGTGATCTTTTTTATAGAACTCCTCCAATTCCATGTAGAATTTCTCAATTTCATCTTCTTTGTATGTGTATTACAGTTAGTTATTGTGTTCCTGAAATTTATGTTGAAATCCTATTGCCTAATGTAATAGCACTATGGGGATCAATGGGTGATAAGTTCACAACTCTACTCTCATGGATAGAATTAAGTTTCTTTAAAAATTATAAAAGGGACTTCTGGGCTCCCAGATTCTCTCTGTCATGGGAAGTTGCAGCAAAAGTTGCATCTGTGAAACAGGAAGCCCTTGATAAACATTGAAGTGCCACCAAATTGGACTGCCCAGTCTCCAGATCTATGAGAATTAAATGTTCACTGTTTATAAGCCACCCAGTAGACATGATTTTGTCTTAACAATATGAAATAACTAAGACAATGAGCTACCACTTATCATCCACCATTAAACAATAACTAATAAACATTACTGAGGATAGAAAGAAACAAATATTCATATACTTAGTGCCACTGCCCCTCAAGGTGGTGCAGGTGTGGCTGCAGTGCCGGGCTGCATTGGCAGGTGGCAGACAGGAACAGGCTTGTCTACACCCAGGGCTCTACCCTGTGGGCCCTCGACAGTTGATGGTCTGACATAAAAAATACTGGGCCCCGGGATGAACTCAGAGACACAAAAGATCCTGGCAAGCTACCCGTGGTGTATTCCACATGACAAAAACAGTAACAATAATGGACCTCATTCCCAAAGAGTGGAGACATTACTGGTGCCAGCTCAAGCAAATCTATGAACATGGGGAAGACAAGTGACAAGTGATACAAGTGATACTTAGTGCTAATGGAAATGTAAAATAGTGTAGTCACTTAGCAAACAGTTTGGCTGCTCCTCAAAAGATTCGTAGAATTATAACATGACTTAAAATTCCCCTCATAAATAGATATATTTGTAATAGAAATATTATTCAGAAATGAAAAAGAATAACTGAATTATAATACAAAAGGAATCACCTTGAAATTATTGTTCTATGTGAAAGGGGTCATACAAATCACATAGTAAATTTATTCATATGAATGGACAGAAAAAGGCAAACCTAGATATCACTTGATCACTTGATAACTTGAATCCCATTATTCATCGATTTGCTCGAGCGGGTGCCAGTAACATTTCCATTGGACCCTATCACGTGCCAATGTAGCCCAATGGCATCTGATTGATTCAGGAATATGAAGAGCCTCAAACCGTTTCTTCAGGGTCTTAATAAGGAAGCCTGACGATCTTGTAGGTGGGCGGCCACGTGATCTTTTGACATCCCGTGGGATCCAGTCGGTAAAGGCTCTAGTCCAGCACTTGTCTCCAAATAGCATTACATGTCCAGCCCATCTGATTTTCGAAGCCTTGGCATATGAGACAGCGTCCCTGATTCTGGAATAGCGATGGAGGTCAGAACTCCAGATTCCTTCACTCACTTGAGTGAGGCGTGATATTCCAGGCATAGCTTTTCTGATTACTCTCTGGGAAACCTGAATAGCATTCTCATCCGGCTTTCGTAGGGCCCAGGTCTCTGAGGCGTATGTTAATGCAGGGAGAACGGTGGAGTCGAAGAGATGTGCCCGGAGCCGGAGGTTCTTTGTCCTTTTAGCTATTTCTTCGATGCCTTTGAAGGCATTCCATGCCACTCTTCCTCCTGTGCAGCTCAGGTTTAGGTCGTTCATCATGTCGATTTCTCGACCTAGGTACACATAACTGCTGCATTCAGAGATGTTTGTTCCATTGAGAGTGAATGGGGCCTCTGGAACTAGTTCATTCTTCATAAACATTGTTTTCTTTAGATTCAGCTGTAGACCTATCTTTCCACATTCTCGGTCGAAGTTGGCCAGCATTTGTGCCACTTGGCTAATGTTTGGTGTTATTAGAACGATGTCATCAGCAAAGCAGAGGTGGTGTAGTTGTCGACCATCTATCTTCACTCCCATTCCTTCCCATTCTAGTTGTCGCATGATGTTCTCGAGGATGGCGCTGAAGAGTTTTGGTGAAATGGTATCACCCTGCCGAACCCCTCTTTTCTATCTTCTTGATTTTATGGAGGTATGATTTATGGCTCAGCATGTGATCTATTTTGGAGTATGTTCCATGTGCACTGGAGAAGAAAGTGGATTCAGCTTTTTGGGGATGAAATGCCCTGTATATGTCTACCAGCCATCTTTTCTCCATCTCTTCTTTTAGGGCCAGTATTTCCTTGGTAAGTTTCAATCTTGTTGATCTATCCAGGGTTGATAGAGCAGTGTTGAAGTCTCCAACTACAATTGTGTTGCTGTCAATGTCTTCTTTGAAGTGTATTAGTAGTTCTTTTAGGTATCTTGCTGGCCCCTCGTTGGGTGCATATATGTTTAGTAGTGTGATTTCTTCCTGATATATGCATCCCTTGACTATTAAGAAGTGACCTTCACTGTCCCTTTTGACCTTCTTCAGCCTGAAGTCTATGTTGTTAGATACCAGTATGGCTACCCCAGCCTTTCTGGATGGGTTGTTTGAGTGAAGGATTGTTTTCCAGCCTTTTATTTTGAGCCTGTCTTTGCTCGGGTTGTTCAGGTATGATTTTTGAAGGCAGCAGAATGTCGGATTCAATTTTGTGATCCATTTTGCCACTCTGTGTCTCTTAACTGGTGCATTTAGACCATTGACATTGAGAGATATTATTGTCATGGGATTTTGTGCCATCTTTCTGAATAGGTTGGTTGTTCTTTTGGGTTATGTCTCGTCTTATACTAGATCTTTCAGTCTTTCTTTTTAAGGTTGGTTTTGATTTTACAAAGTTCCTAAGCTGTTGTTTATCCAAGAAGTTGTATATCTGTCCTTCAAATCTGAGTGAGAGTTTAGCCGGATAAAGAATTCTTGCTGAGGCATTCATTTCATTAAGTTTTTTTACTATATCCCACCACTGCCTTCGGGCTTGGAGGGTCTCTTCTGAGAAGTCTGCTGAAAGTCGAATGGATGCTCCTTTGTATACAATTTCCTTCTTTGATCTTGCTGCCTGAAGAATTATGTCTCTGTCTATGGCATCCAGTACTTTGACTAGGATGTGTCTTGGGGTCTTTCTATTGCAGTCTCTTCTTGCTGGTACACGTCGGGCTTCTTGGATCTGGATGCCTTCATCCTTTAACTCGGGAACTTTTCAGCCAGGATGTTTTTAACTGTTTTAATTTCCTTGGGGTTACTTTCTTGTCCCTCTGGGACTCCGATGCTTCTTAAGTTGTTCCGCCTGGCTTCATCCCATTGTTCTCTGTTCCGCTGCTGATCCATTTTCCGGTCTTTTTCCATCTTATGTAGATCTCTGAGTGCTTTCTGCAGCTCATCTTCAGTCTCACTGATTCTCTCTTCCGCTGCTGTCATCCTACTGTTGAGAGCCCCGATTGTGTTTTTCATTTCGTCTACTGAGTTTTTAAGCGATGATATTTCTATTTGCATGGTTCTCATTTCTGCTCTCATTTCCTCCCGTAGTTTATTGACTGCCCTTTCAACTGCTTCGTTTATGTTCTCTTGTATTTAGTTGGACATCTGCTCAATTTTTTCGTTGAGCTCCTTAAACATCCTACCAATTTCTTCTCTAATTTCATTGTCAGAGAGGTCATGCACATCTGTATTCTTTTTGAGTCTTCAGGGTCGATTCCTTCATCTGTTCTTCGAGCTGGGGATCTGTGTTGTTTTCCCATGATGTTGTGGTGTTCAGGGATAGATTCCTCTAGTGTACTATTTCTTTTTTCTTGAGGGTATTACCTTCCCTTGGTGTTGAATTTCCTAGTTTTTGTATTGGGCTGTGCGGCACCCGCCAGCCGCACAGCCCAGGGAAGCTACCTAAGGCAGAGTCAGGCCGGTGTGAGAGTTCAAAATGACTGTTTACTTCTGCTTCCGCTCGGACTTCTGGTGGTTGTAGTTCCACCTTCTGCCGAGACCCGGGCTCTACCAAGGCCCCAGGCGCCCGCTCAGCCAGCCGCACAGCCCAGGGAGGCTACCTAAGGCGGAGTCAGTCTGGTGTGAGAGTTCAAAATGACCGTTTACTTCCACTTCCCCTCGGACTTCTGGGGGTTGTAGTTCCACCTTCTGCCTAGACCTGGGGCTCCACCATGGCCCCAGGCGCCAGCCCGGCCAGCTGCACAGCCCAGGGAGGCTACCTGAGGCGGAGTCAGGCCGGTGTGAGAGTTCAAAATGACCGGTTACTTCCGCTTCTGCTCAGACTTCTGGGGGTTGTAGTTCCACCTTCTGCCGAGACCCGGGGCTCTACCATGGCCCCAGGCGCCCGGCCGGCCAGCCCGCACAGCCCAGGGAGGCTACCTGAGGCAGAGTCAGGTCCTCGAACCCCTCTTTTGACTTCTTTGTAGAATGGTGAGATTCTGGTGGTGAATTCGTAATACAGCTCACGAAGGATCTTGATGTATTGGGTTTGAACACCCTGTTTGGCTAGGGCTTCGATGACTGCTTCAGTCTCCACAGAACCAAAGGCTTTCTGTAAATCAATGAATGTGAGACAGAGCGGCATCTTGTACTCCCTACAAACCTCGATGAGCTTGGTTTCTGTGTGAATATGGTCGATTGTGCTGAATCCTTTCCAGAAGCCTGCTTGCTCACATGGTTGTCCTTCATCTAGTGTTCTGCTAATGCTGTTCAGGATGACTCGTGTAAACAGCTTGTCGATGACAGACAACAGGCAGATGGGGAGATAGTTGCCGATGTTGTGAATGTCTCCCTTCTTGAACAGTAGAACTGTCCTGCTGGTTTTCCATTGGGAGGGCACCTTGCATTCGGACAGGTAGCGTGTGAAGAGCCGAGCTAGTGTATTGATGAGTACCGATGGCAGATTCTTCAGGTGTTCAGGTCTGACTTTTTCTGGGCCTGGTGCTGTTCCCTTCTTTACCGACTAGATGGCATGTCGGATTTCAGAAGGGAGAACGTTGGGAATGACATATCCATCCTGTGGAATTTGGTATGTGGGCAGATGGATGTGGCTATCAAAGAGATTTGAGTAGAAGTCCTGAACAATCTTCTCCATTGCCTTTCTGGAAGATGTGATAGATCCATCAGGGCATTGGAGGGCAGTCATCTTGGTCTTATAGTTGGCGAAGGACAGGCGGGTGGTGCGAATGCTTTTCCCGGCATCTGCTGCATCTTCCAGTATTTCTGCTCTTCTGTCTTTGAGGTCTTCTTTTATCGCTTCTCTGCACCATTTAGCAAGCTTGAACATTAGAATTTGGTCTCCTGAGGCTCAAGCGCCTTGCCACGTTGGTGAATGAGCTCAAGAGTTCAGGCTTCTTTTTTGTGTCTTTTTCTCTCTCGGCATTCTTCGCACAATCATGAGGTGCTGAACCAGTCGGTTGTATTCTTCATCGATGTCGTCAGTGGTGGTATCTTCCCATGTTGCTGAAATGGGGCCAAAGAGTTCCCAGTTGGTGGTCGTTCTGGGAGCTCTCTTCTTAAACTTTGCAGCCTTTTCTCCCCATTGTGGGAAGTAGAATTTTGCATGAAGGAGACGGCGGTCCGATCCTGTCTGGAATTTGGGGACGACAGCAACATCGGTCAGACAAAACCATCCATTGAAGATGATGTGGTCAATTTCATCGTGGAACTGTCCACCAGGAGATTCCCATGTCCAACGTTTCGCTTCAGCCTTCTGGAACTGTGAGTTCCCATGAATGGTCTTGTTGGACATGATGAACTCAGATAGTCTCTCACCCTGTTCGTTCCATTCTAGGCCATGGCGGGTTCTAGCCCTGGCCTGCCACCCCAGCAGAGCCTCACAACAAGCCAGAACGACCCCTACTCCATGGGGGCTGAGATTTTCCACATCCGGACTTCCCTCTGTCACAACTCCACCCAGCAGACCAGACTATCACAGCCCATTCGCGGCCACTATCAGCCGTGCAGTTCATCAATAAGTGCTTTATTTAGAGGTGACTATAAGAATATGCCACCCACATGGCAACCTGCTCATGTTGTATTTGATATGCCAAATACCAGTAACATTTATATTAGGTTATTCCCATGACCTAATATAATGGTGAGGCTCTTTATGTTCCTGGTGCAAGCAGATGCCTTTGGGTTCTACTAGCATGCTAGCATGAGACAGGACATATGGAGATATTACTGGTGCCCGCTATAACAAATTGATGATGAATGGGAAGATCGTGATCTTGGGCTTTTGGTAGATGGCTTTGACTACATTGAGGAAGGGTCCTTCAATTCCCATTTTGTGGAGGGCTTTAATCAAAAGGTCTGATACCAACATAGAACTGAGCATTAAATACAGACAAAAAATGCAAATGGTGGCTTCTAAGTGTATCGTAGTGCAACCCACAATGTGTGGGAGGCGGAGAGAGAGAGAGGCGAGAGGAGATAAATAACCTGCCATTTAGGCAGGACGTGGGAGGGGGGAGCGAATTGAGGACATGGGTGGTGGGTGATGGGCACTGGTGGAGGGCGGGGTGCTGGAACACTGTGTGACCAAAACCTCCAAGGGTGAACAACATTTTAATTCCATATCTCACGGTGGTATAATAAAATGTTAAAAAAAATGTACATTAGTGGTTACCTAGTGCTGGGGAGATAGAAGATTTGGGCGGTGATAGCTAATATGTAAGAAGTTTCTTGAGATGATAAAAATGTTCAAATTTTCACAATAACCAGAATCTGAAAACAGCCCAGGTGCCTGAGAGCAGGTGACTTGATATTTAAAAAAATATATAATACCTCTACATAATGGAATGCTATTCAGCCACCAGGAAAAATGAAGTCATGAAACTTGCTTATAAATGGACAGACATGGAGAATATCATGCTGAGTGAAATGAGTCAGAAGGAGAGGGACAGATATCATTTGATTGTGCAATAATTTGATTGCACTCCAATGTGGGATTAAAACACATAGTATGTAATATTACCCAAGGACAGGACAGTAGAAACAAGAGCCAGGAGAACTGGTCCCTCATTGGAAGCTTACCAGGAATGGGAAACTTGCCACGAGTGTGGAGAGAAGGCAGTTAGGAAAGAGAAGGGACCACTACGACAACGATAGTTGTAATGATCACTCTGCACAAGAATTGAGCTGAAAGGATTTACCTCCTTATATACATAATAACCTTTCAGCACCTTTATTGCAAACCATAATGCCCCACAAAGAGGTGGGGAGAGAGAATAAAAGTCCCTGCCTCTATGAGAGAGGGAGCGAGAAAGAGAGAGAGAGAGAGAGAGAGAGAGAGAGAGAGAGAGACTAAAAGTGCCTGCTATAGAGGCAGGAAGGGGAAAGGGGTGGAGAGAGGGAAACTGGGGAAGTGGTGTCTGAGGGAACACTGCTCCACTGAAAGCCAATCACTTTGTAACAACTTTGTAACTGTGCAGTGAAGTGGAGTCCAGGGCCAACTATGTCCCCAACAGTATTCAAGACAGAGGATATCCAAAGTAGCAGATGTTGGGGTACAGCGGGGGTCCCTGACATTACTCACAATCCAATAAGGTCACCAGCTGTGTGCAGGGTAGACCATCATTTCGATCAACAGACAAAGGGACAAGACCTCAGGCTCTTCGCCTTTCAATCTTTCTTTTTCTCCTTTTAATTTCTCTTCTTTCACTCACTCCAACTCACCCTAGGGACTTCTTCCCTTAATCTCTCTTCTCAGCAGACATCTACTTTCAATCTCTCTTCTCAACTGACCTTTCCCTCCAGCAGACCTCTCTATCTATCTATCTATCTATCTATCTATCTATCTATCTATCTATCTATCTATCTGTCTGTCTGTCTGTCTGTCTGTCTGTCTGTCTGTCTGTCTGTCTGTCTGTCTGTCTGTCTGTCTGTCTGTCTGTCTGGCTGTCTGTCTGTCTGGCTGTCTGTCTATCTATCTACCTACCAACATACCTACCTACCTTCCTACCTATCTATCTGTCTCTATCTCTATCTCTCTCCCAGGATCTCTGTCTGTTCAGGGCCTCTCCAAGTCCTCTATTAGGTCCTCTCTTCTCTTTCTTCTCTTCATCTCTCTGTCTCTCCACCTTTTTCTGTTTCTGTCTTGTCTCTGTTTTTCTGTCTTGTCTCTGTTTATCTTTTTTTATTTTGGGGTCACACCCAGCGATGTTCATGGGTTCTGCACTCAGGAATTACTCCTGGCAGTGCTCAGGGGACCATATGGGATGCCGGGATCGAACCCTGGTCGGCGTGCAAGGCAAATGCCCTACCTGCTATGCTATTGCTCCGGCCCTCTCTCTCTCTCTCTCTCTCTCTCTCTCTCTCTCTCTCAGTCTGATTCTTTATCTATTTCTGTCTCTTTGTCTTTCTCTTCTTCAGGACCTCTCTTCAGGTCCTCTTTTTCAAGTTCTTTCTCTTTCAGGCCAGACCAGCAGGCTCTGGCCCCAGCCCTGGCTCTGGCTCTGGCCCTCAAGCCCAGACACCAGGTCCCCTGGAATTCTGTCCTGCGGCGATATATACCAGTCCAGGACAAAAAATCAGAACTCTGGCATAACAGCTTTTAACTGTCTTAACATTATTAACTAAAAATTTCATTTCATTTATTATACAAAACCTAGGGGATATTCAATATTTTATCTCACAGTGCTTCAATTAAAAAAAAAACTAGTAAAACTGCCAAGAAACAATCAAAAAATTTCAAAAATTGATTGTGGTGATAGTTACATTATTTTGTGATAATACCAAAGCAACAGTCATACACTTTTAAATCCATAAATTATGTGATATATGAACACAACTCATAAGGTTCCTATTATATTATTTTATTTATTTTTGCTTCTAGTGTCACACCATGCAATGCCAGTCCTTAGCATTCTCAGGAGTTACTCCTGGATTTGCATTCAAGAATTACTCCTAGAGGTGCTAGCGAGATAATATGGGATGCCGGGATTGAACCCAGGTTGGGTACATGCACAGCAAACACCCTACTGCTGTACTATTGCACTGGCCCCATAAAGTTCCTGTTAATAAAAGTAGTATAAATTAATATACATCTAGATCTTTTCCATATGAGGTCCATATGGAGTCTATGTAACATTCAGATCATTTTCCCAGATCATGCAAGCAAATGTACTTCTTTCTACTCTTTTAATTCAGTGTTTTCTGAGTACTTTGGAGTTATTTGGGCCAAACCTGCAACCATGTGGGTGGCCCCTTTTTCCTGACCATTGGTCAGGGTCAGCACATCTCCCTTAGAAAAGTATGAACCGCCTCCCATTGACTTAAAATATTGTTTCTAGTATTTTCCACTGACTATTGAGAATTATTTAGCATAGTGGTTGTAGGATTAATTCTTGCCGCCTGATGCTATAAACTGAAAGAGGCAAGAGAGAATAATTATAAACATTGGCCCACAATTAACTATTCATTTGCTTTAAAGTTTTTTTTTCTACAGAGTGAAGTTATTAATTCTATCTTATATGCAGTATTAACACTCCCAGAGTATAACACTCTCACTGAATAGAGAATTGAAGGAGAACAATCCAAGGTATTCCTAGTATTCAGGGAGAGGCAACAATAGAATCGAACATCTGTCCTAGAATAACCATAACATGTGTAATATATATTCAGGTAATAAAAGGTTAGCATTTGTTTCCCTCTGGTTGCTTTGAGAACTGTAATCGAGACCTCATCATGTGAAAATACAAAAACAGAGACGTTTGGCCGAGTCCAACATTGCTCCAAGAGTTCGCTCACATGTGCGGGGAGGGACCATACTGACCAGACTTGGAGTGGAGATTTGGGCTCTGCCCTTTCCTCCACCTCCATGCCAGCTTCCCTGGAAGACAGACACACCCATGGCAGACACACAGCTCCTTTGCGCGTACGCTTGCGGCCGCACAACATTCTTATATAATATTGATTTTAGGATAAAATCTTTCACATTTATGCACTGTATACAGTTCTAGATAGGTTGTAACTGATGTCCATCATCCCATTAGCCTAGTGGAAAGCCAGAGCTACCCCACACATCATGAGGTCAGTCATTCTCAACATTCAGACTCCATAGTTCCTCAGGGCTCCATCCAAGCTTAAACCTTATCTTCCCCTATAAGTTTCATCAGTAAATGAGCAAAATGAGAGCTTTCTACTGATAGTATACCACCTACACGGCAAAGCCTGACAAGCTACCCATGTTTTATTTGTTAGACCAAAACTAGTAACAATTATGGACCTCAATTCCATGACCTGAAATATGGTTTGAAGCTCTTCCTGTCCCTGAAGCAAGCAGATGCCCTTGAGCTACACTTGCTTGCAACAGGACATATGGAGTTGTTACTGGTGCCTGTTCGAGCAAATCGATGAACAACAGGAAAACAGTGATACAGTGACAGTGATCATCTCCAATATTTGCTATTATCTCTTCCCTGGAAGCAAGTAGAATAAATCTCCCCAAAGGGATATTTTAGCTAGATTGAGTATTTTAGCCCCTGTGTATTGCTATGAGAATAGGTTTTCCACTGACTCTCCCCTTGGAAAGAATATCAGTCTCAACACAATACTCAGACCAGTACTCAATTTTATCTACCTCCTAATTTTAAAACAGCAGGTTTTTGCCTTTAACACTGCCAACTGTAATATTTTCTTACAATTTCATTGAAATGTTAGTTTATTGTTTTTCCACTTTGAAATCAGACAGATATGCAAATATGGTGAACACATGGGGCAACAAGAGCTCTTATTCTATCTTGGGCAGGAGGGTAAATTAATTTAATCGCTTTAAAAATCAAAGCATTACTACAATTGAACATATCTTTGTTTATCCTCTAACTCAGTGTATCTTAGAAACAAAATATGCATTTTTATATATGCACAAAAAGCATGTTCATAACGGCATTACAGTAGTCCTTCATAGCAAATAGCCCACTATAGTACAGTAACAGGAAAAGGAATGTCACATACACACATTATTAGCATGACAAACTGTGGATTACTGATTCAGTGAAATACCAGCAAAAAACGATAGACAAAGCTTATTACTATATAGTATAATCGTATCTCAAAGTCAGTTTAATTGAAATAATTGAACTCAAAATAGAGTATTTATTTGATTTCCTTTCTATGGAATTTAAAACTGACAAATTAGAATATATCATGTTAAAGTTCAGGAGAATAGTTACTTTAGGATAAAATGAGACTGTACAGATGTTTTTCTTTTGTTTTCTCTGTACATTTGTTCTGAAAAATACTTTCTGAGTTAGTCAGGACCATTGTGTATAAACCCATAATAGGGACAAAGAAAATGAAGGTAAGAGAGACTTATACATTAATAATGGTTTCTTATTATCATTCTGGTTATTTAGTATTAAGTTAAGCTATTAAGTCCAAATCTCCCGAGTCTTGGCCCAAGACAGTTGCCAATTAATTAGATTCTTCCTGCTTTTTCAGATAACGAAAAGAGCAATGATGTCATCTTAGGCTCTTGATACCACACTGATTTTAAGTGAATCTTTTGATGAAATATTCAAGTTATATTCGCTTAAATAAAAGTCTCTGTTTTGTATTTTCACATGATGAGGTCTTGATTACAATTCTCAAAGCAACCAGAGGGAAACAAATGCTAACCTTTTATTACCTGAATATATATTACACATGTAAAAAGTATGACTTGGATGAGAGAATGGCATGATATTCAGTATGGAGTCACCTTTCCTTCCTTTGGTTACTTTCTATTCTGCCAACATTGACTTGCTAAGGAGACTAAAATGCATTATCTTTCAATACAAAATTAAAAGTGTAATCAGGGATTTTTATTTTACTCTTATGACATTACCATTTTACAAGTAACTCAAAAATACGAAAGGTTTAGTAACTGCCAGAGTCACAAATCTAGTTATTTTTAGTGGTATTAAACTTTAATTCTACATTTATGGTTTTTTACTATATGATATCCTAGCAGGACCAAGGAGGATTCCCTTTTCCTAGGTCTCCTAATAACTCTGATCCCTCTGTGGCATCGAAATACATTGCCTACCATCCTAGACTTAGAAATGCAGGAAGATTATATGAAAACTACAGTCAAGCTCAGGTTGAAAGTTAGCTGAGGCCAGTCTCTGTCTACATTGATAGTTCTCATTTGACTATCAACAGTGTCCTTCATTTCAATCACAATTGGAGCCAAAATCCTAACACTCAATTTATAGAATAAGTGTAAGCAAAATGAAACAATTAGGTCATTCAGTATTTTGTAACTACTTCCACTAGACATCAAAATTGAAGGACCATAAAGGTGCTAAAATTGATATTACTTTTTAAAAGTAACATTCAGTTAAGTTTAAAGGAAATACAAGTCAGGAGAAGCTAAAAGTCTGGTGGTTAATTAGACTGAAGAAACAACAACACAAAAGAAACATGTCATTACTACATAAGTAAATAGTTTTTATACTGGTGTCTAATATATTCAGAGAAAAGTAAGTCACTGACTAACGATAAAATATTTTAAAATATATTTTAAAAACCAAAATATCATCTCTTGTTGACCCATCCACTCCAGGTCTACAGCTGCACTGCTCGGATGGCCCCACGTGGAAGCAATACATGGAGCTGACCTCCCGGTAAGGGACTCGGTCAGCCCCTGGCCGAGTCCAACATTGCTCCAAGGGTTTGCTCACGTGCAGGGGAGGGACCACGCTGGCCTGACTCAGAGCGGAGATTTGGGCTCTGCCCTTTCCTCCACCTCCATGCCAGCTTCCCGGAAGATAGACACACCCACGCCAGACACACAGCTCCTCTGCCACCCCGGAAGAGTTCCAGACCCATCCACTCCAGATCTACAGCTGCGTTGCTTGGCCGATCCCACATGGAAGCAATCCATGGAGCTGTCTCACGTTCATTGATTTAAAGAAAGTCTTTTATTCTGTGGAGACTGAAGCAGTCATAGAAGCCCTAGCCAAACAGGGCGTTCAAACCCAATACATCAAGATCCTTCGTGAGCTGTATTATGGATTCACCACCAGGATCTCACCAGTCTACAAAGAAGTGATCATTGATGTCAAAAAGAGGGATTCGGCAGGATGATACCATTTCACCAAAACTCTTCAGCGCCACCCTCGAGAACATCAGCGACAATTAGTATGGGAAGGAATGGGAGTGAAGATAGGACGGTCGGCAACTACACCACCTCCGCTTCGCTGATGACATCGTTCTAATAACACTAGTGGTATTAATAACACATTAGCCAAGCGGCACAAATGCTGGCTGACTTCGACCAAGAATGTGGAAAGATAGGTCTACAGCTGATTCACAGCAAAACTTTGTTCGTGAAAAATGAACTAGTTCCAGAGACCCCATTCACTCTCAATGGAACAAACAACTCTGAATGCAGCAGTTATGTGTACCTAGGTCTAGAAGTCAACATGATGAATGACCTAAAACCTGAACTGTGCAGGATGAAGAGAGTAGCATGGAATGCCTTCAAAAGCATCAAAGAAATACCTAAAAAGACAAAGAACCTCCGGCTCCGGGCACATCTCTTTAACTCCACCATTCTCCCTGCATTAACATACTCCTCAGAGATCTGGGCCCTACGAAAGCAGGATGAGAATGCTATTCGGGTCCCCAGAGAGGCATCGAAAGAGCTATGCTTGGAATATCACGCCTCACTCAAGTGAAAGAAGGAATCTGGAGCTCCGACCTCCATCGCTGTTCCAGAGTCAGGAACACTGTCTCGTTTGCCAAGGCTTCAAAAATCAGATGGGCTGGACATGTAATGTGATTTGGAGATGATCGCTGGACTAGAGGCGTTACCGACTGGATCCCACGGGATGTCAAAAAGATCACGTGGCCACCCACCTACAAGATGGTCAGACTTCTTCCGTCAAGACCCTGAACAAACAGTTTGAGGCTCTTTGTATTCCTGAAGCAAGCAGATGCCATTGGGCTACACTGGCATGTGGTAGGGTCAAATGGAAATATTGCTGGCGCCGCTCAAGCAAATCAATGAATAACGGGATGTCAAGTGATCAAGTGATCAAGTGTATAGAAAATATTTTATATATCAATGGGTTGATAAGCAGCAACAGAATCTGTTGAAATTACTCAAATGTCAACTTGGACCAATAAGGGAAAGTGAAAAGATAAAATGATAGTCTTTGGTTTTAGGGGTAGAACAGGTTTGATGGGGATGGAAGCAAGAGGGAAATGAAGGAATTAAAGCTGACTCCTGGGCTTTGAGTTTGACCAACTCTATGATCAGAATAACTAGAGGGTCCAACTTGGTGATAGAAATCGAGACAATTTTTAAAAGCACATATTGTTTGAAATGTCAGAGTTATCATCTGAACACAATTTAAAAATAAATTTATAATCATTAGCATATAAATAGTATTTATAGCCATTGTATTGGAATGCTTCATGACTCAGTTTCAACTCTTTCTTATTCAAAATGTAATCAGTGGATACTAATGAAAAATCTCAGATGAAAACAAATTTGCATATTTAAAACTGTCAAAAATGAAAACAGAAGTATGACAACATTTAATAAGGAAAAGTATATGATATGCCAAAAACCAGTAACAATATAGACCTCATTCATGTGACCTGAATGAATGGTCTGAGGCTCTTCATCTTTGTGAGTGAGCAGATGCCCTTAGGCTACACCAGCACACAACAGGACTTATGGAGATGCTACCAGTGCCCACTCAAGTAAATCTATGAACAACGGGAAGACAAGTGATACAAGTGATTGATCCTCTTAGTTTCAAATAATCAGCTATGTACTTTGTAGATTACACTAGTCAAAATACAAATGAGAACAAAATAGATTTTTCTAATAAAAAATTAATATGAGGGGCCAGCGTAAGAGCACAGCGGGTTGGCATTTGCCTTGCATGTAGCCAATCCGGGTTTGATCCCCGGCATCCCATATGGTCCCCTGAGCACTGCCAGGAGTAACTTCTGAGTAAAGAGCCAGGAGTAACCCCAGAGCATTTCCAGGTGTGACCCAAAAAAGCAAAAAAAAAAATAATAATAATATGAATCATCATGAGAATAAAGTGGCCAAAAAGTCTACAGATAAATACAAATAAAGTAATATAGTATTGCAGAACACCTAAGAGCCTCTGCATCTGCCTTGGAATGCCTCCTGCAGGTCACTTCGTAGATAGGGGGTAGTTTAAATGTGGCAGTTTATCTGACCATGTAATCTGTACCGGCTGGTATAAATATTCGCTCATGCTACCACAATCATCGTGGGACTAGCTAGATCTACCAGCATATTTGCCTGGCCACAATGGATCAGAGAGAAATGCTGTTTGCCTCCAAACAAACAAGAATGGCTCCCTGATAACTCCAAGGCAATTAAAATACAAAACTACTGTGAAATAAAGGTGAGACTCTTGTGAAGGCTTGGAGAAATATTTAACTGGCATTAGTATAGTCTTTGGTACAGAGGCATGCCATCTCAGAAACCCCTTTTTCTACCCTATAAAGGCATTTCCAGGCAGATCTTGGCTCAAGACATTAGCATCTAAAAGGGTCTAGGTGAGGTGCAGGGAGAAATTACCTGAGGGCATTTGACCCTGCCTGCTTCCCATAAAAGTGGGAGGTCTGAGTTGCAGGGGGTAAAACTAGCCTGCTTCCTCTCTTGCTCTCTTTTTGGGCTCTCTTTTGGGGCTCTCACTCTTCTTGGGAGTCTTGTCTTTGTCTCCTCTCTACAGGGCCTTAACACATGGTGGCCGCCATCTTGGCCTCCACGTGGCTGTGGTTCTAGCCTGGATTTCTAAGCAAAAGGTTTTTCCTATTGCTGATTTGTATGCCTGAACCTGTGATAAGTAAAGCATTTTAAAATCTGCGCGGATTCCTTAGTTTTCATCCATTCCCGCCAGCTTCAGAGGTAGAAGGGAACTCACTTCCTGGTACTGTTGGTGACCCCAGCAGCATCCCTGACAATATAGTATTATTGCTCAGACCCCAGATCAAGCATTATACTTTTCAGCGTGATTCTGAGACACAGAGTATATTCAAAGAAAAAAAAAACAATTAAGAAAAACATTTGGAAACAGTGATACATGAAGAACAAGTGAAAGCAAGGAATAATTAGCAGGGACGTACTTGGTGTTTAAAAGCTGCCTTCATAAGCTTCCAGAGTTGACATTTCTCATCTTAAAAAAAAAAGAGAAAAATATTAGTAATAGGTGGACATAAAAGAAAGATTTTTCAGATAGAATTTTCCAACAAATATATATGGATTGCTTTATAAAGTAATTCTCCATTGCTATATATTACATGAAATTTCTTTCCAACTCTGAAATAGTTTTCAGGCGCAAGAGTATGATTTTGAAAGGCAATGTTTTAAAACGGATGAATGTGACAAAGAAAGGAAGATAAAAGGAAAGAAAAGGAGTAAAGGGGAAAAAAGGAAACAGCTCTAGAATGGAAATACTTTCTCTGGCAGGAAATACTTGTTTTGGCAAAAAAAAAAAATCAAAGCAACAAACAAAAGAAACCCTAAAGAAAGCTAAGCAAGTAAGATCCATGATACAAGTCTACCTAAAATATCTCCCTATATATTACTGGTGCCCGCTTGAGCAAATCAATGAACAATGGGAAGACCAGTGACTAGTGATATAAAAGAACATATCTTGATATTTAATGTGTGCCTAAAAATCAAACATTGTTCATATTTGTCTTGTTTCCTCTGTTATATTTTAATGAAACTATTTGTAATAGAATACATGGTGAAACTGAGCAGGCTTCTCCACAATGATAAAATAATAACTCTATTTTTGGCCTAAACATTTAGCTATTTGTGTTCTACTCCTTCAGAAAATACTTTGCTTTCATAGTGAGTCTTCAAAACTGAGAAATTTGAGTAGCATGCCCTTTACAGCTGCATTCTGCAAATTCAACTATTTCCAAATAAAGTAGTAGACAGTATCTAAGGACCACAGCGTTGTTCTATAGAAGTTTATTTTCAGTGGCTTGTTTACACAAAAACTTCTGGAGAGCACAATAATTTTTTAAAAAGAAGAAAGTACACTGGTATAAAATACACTAGGAGCCATACCTGCCTATACTCAGGGCTTACTCCTGGCTCTGCATCCAGTGCTCACTTCTGGCTGTGCTCAGGAGGTCATATGGAATGTCAGGGATTGAACCTGGGTCAGCCACAGGCAAGAACCCTACCCACTAAACTATTGTTCTGACTCCAACAAGCAGGATTTTACATTCTTTTGTAAATTTTTTTCTAAGTTTTTTTAAAGATTTTTTTAAAATACTTTTGAAAGATTTAAAACTTTATATCCATATACTAATATGAGATGCCATTGGGCTACACTGGCACGTGATAGGGTCAAATGGAAATGTTACTGGCGTCCGTTCGAGCAAATCAATGAATAACGGTATGTCAAGTGATCGAGTAATCAAGTGATTAATATGAATAGGACAGTCATCATTAAAATAATTGTTAGCATTTTCCAAAAGTGGGATGGCGACAAAACACAAATATTCTGAGAAACAGTATATTTTAATGAAAACGTGTTTGTTTGTTTGTTTGTTTGTTTGTTTTTGCTTTTTTGGGTTACACCCAGCAATGCTCAAGGGTTACTCCTGGCTCTGCACTCAGGAATTGCTCCTGGAGGTGCTCATGGGACCATATGGGATGCCAGGGATCGAATCCTGGTTGGCTGCATGCAAGGCAAATGCCCTACCCGCTGTGCTATCGCTCCAGCCCCGAAAACTTATTTTTCTTAAGGTTTGCAATATGAAAAGTTCTAAATGTTCTGAAATACCCCTCCTGTTTTAAATTTTTTTTTAATTCACTAAAATAATTTTTACGCAAATTTATTAATTTAGAGATGGCTTGGCCAGAGAAGAATAACCTCATTCAGAGTACTTAAATAGTACTTCATATAATAACTTATTTACTATCTGCCTTTAGATCCAATCCTCTTATGCTAGATAAGAAACCTAGAAGTTATTAAGAAACTGGAAAGCAGTAAGTGCCTGAATGCAATTCAGTGACCCAGAAAGTACAGATAGAAACACCTAAGTTGCCTAATTCATTTTATATCTTTATGTAGAAGGAATCTGCTGGCAGTCAGTACAACCCTAGACAAAAATAGACAAATAACCTTTTAGAATCTCCCTGGAAACCAAATTCTTCCCAGATATTTACTGATAGGAAAATATATCTAAAAAATTCTTCTGCCTAGCCTTTTGGCAACATCCCAGGCTCCCATCTACTATGAGTGACTCAGTCCCTTTTCTCTCTGCCCCTAGATGACTCTTTCAAGCAGTAAAAATCACAGAATAGATCCCAAAACAGTCATTTCCAATAGGTAGAGGATAATCTGTACTTTTCCTTATTCTTCATTAGCAGTATGTAATAAGGCTAACTATATTTTTAAATATTCTCATACTTTATTTCTTACTAATGTGGATTAAATACACTATTTTATTTTGCACCATCTTTGTGGGGTTGGAGCTCATATTAACCTCATATTGAGCTCAAATTGACAGGTCTGTGCTCATACTGATCCAGTGGTATTTGGGTGACAATGTGGTATGGAGGGTCAAACCTGGTCTTTTGCATTGCAAAACATGCTGAGTTCATCTCTCTAGTCTGTAATGTTACTTTTAAAAATTAATATGAGGGCTGAAAAGATAGGTCTACACAGTTAAGGCTGCCTTGCATTTGGTCAGCCCTGGTACAATCCAAGGTACCATACAGTGCAGAGCCTGGAGTAACCCCAGAGTACCACTGGCTATGGCTTAAACCCTGGCCCCACCAAACTTTCATTAACTATAACTTAAAGTGGGAATAAGGAAGGAAGGAAGGAAGGAAGGAAGGAAGGAAGGAAGGAAGGAAGGAAGGAAGGAAGGAAGGAAGGAAGGAAGGAAGGAAGGAAGGAAGGAAGGAAGGAAGGAAGGAAGGAAGGAAGGAAGGAAGGAAGGAAGGAAGGAAGGAAGGAAGGAAGGAAGGAAGGAAGGAAGGCTTATTTCAAATTGAACTATAATGTATTTTTGTTTTAAACAAAATCCATATAAACAAAACAAAGTCTAAATATGTGTTTCAGTAACTAATAATCTTCTTGTGTACATTTATACTAGTATTTTGGAAATATTCAACTCTGTATTTGTAGAAATATGTTCTCATTTGACTAAAAAAGTTGTAGTTTAATAAGGTTTAAATTAATAATTTAATAAGGTTTAAATTAAAAAGGTTTCACCAAAGTTTAATTAGTACATATCTCATGTTCAGGAAAAATAGAAAGAAATTCCTATGAAGTTATATTATTTACAAATGCAGTATACTAAAAAATCAATGGGACGCTCAGAAGATTAAACAGGAACATCCTTTACTTATGGATAACAGGATAAGATAAACCTAAAATTAATTGTCGCACATTGTTTTGAATGAGAACAGAACGATCTATGCACTCAAATAATGAATATGGACTTTTCAACAGTGCAACTTCTTTCCTATCTATTTCTAATCGTCAAGTATTCCCAAACAAAAGTTATTCAGGGAAATTCTTGTGTATAAAAAGAAAACTTTGGCCAGAGGAGCTGCTAGTTGAAATAGCCACAGATTAAGCTGGCACTCATTACAACAAGCTACTGTGCCTTAATATTAAACTAAAAATTCCCTGGTTCACTAGCACAGGATAGTTTTACACAAAATATGGACAAAAGACTAGGAGGTAGGTAAGAAAAGAAAATGAGTGAGCTTTCATCAAATCCTAAACAACCATTTGGAACCACTCCACCAAAAAGTATTGAATAACTTTCATAGCAGTCATTTTACAAATATGTTTCAATTCACTTTGTCAGAGGCTATCCTGGGCCTTAGAGAAGTGGTGCATTGATGGAGTACGAGACATTGTTGTCTAATGAACAGAACATGCAGAGCCCAACAAATTAGCTCCTACACTTAAGTTATACATAGAAACTCGACATTGCCATTCTTCCCAGAGATCTAAGGCTTTGTCTTTGCTGACAGTAAGTCTAGGAAAGGATGCTTAAAAGATCTGATAGGCAACCAACTTTCTGTGAGCTTCCCAGTTTAAGGATTCTTGAAACCTTTAAAGTTATTCAGTTGCTGGTATGAAAAATTACTCAATGTTACAGTCCTAAAATGGAATCAAGAAGTACAAAATCTCTATTTGCCCAGCTATAATTATTCAAACAGACTTTGAATTTTGTGAGAAAAGTAAAGGAGGTTGCCAGGTGGAGAGGACCTGAAAGTTGGTCTCTGTTGGACTCTTTATGTGGCATTCATACACCTTAATGCCAGCATTATATTTTTAATAGTTAATCAATACAGTGTTCTGAAATTTATATAGGGCAAATAAATATCCTTCAGCTTCATTTAAAACCTTGTATGGAATTCTAACAAATTGGGATTAAAATTAGAAATTGACCTTTGTTTAAGTTCTGTCTGGAGGAGGAACTCCAAAGCAGTGCTCAGGTAGGGTCAGGGGCCACTGCCCCAGAGCTATGCTGCTCAATACACTGCACTGCTTCATTGCTGGGTTCAGCATTGCCTGGCAAGACCAAGCAGCACTCACTGGTCAACAGAGCCACACACAGTGGTACTCTGAAGCCCCAGAGCTATATCAAGTGATGCTTGGTGAGATGGATTTTCATGCAGTGAGAGGGATCAGGGCTGGCCAACCCCTGTGAAAACAGGGCTAGTCAACCCCTGTGGTATATCCACAGCAACTGTGTTATTTTAATATGATGGCAAGGGAAATGAAAGTGAAACTAAACAATTCAGACTACATTACATTAAAAGAAGTAAATGACCATTCTCTGTTGGGGCTGCTGGGGTGCTGCGTCGGACCCCAACAATATTAAGGTTTAAGTTCCCTGGCCACCCTAAGGGGCCAATGACCAATGAACAAAATCCATGAGTCCAGTACAGGTCCAAAAGGCATTTTGCTTCTCACCAACAGTTAAACACACTCTGCTACCACAACCCTGAGCGACAGACTCCCCCCAGACCCAGAGCTGCTAATCAGATGCCCCAACCATGTGCTCTGATAAAGAAACTCCCCCACCCCACCCCACCCCCACACACATCAGCAAAGCAAAAGATCAAAGATCTTTTGCATCAGCAAAAGATCAAAACCAGCTTTTAGGTGCAGACTCCAGGTGGGCCACACCTCTGGAACCTCTGACACTGTTGAGAGGAGGCGAGTATAAGGAATTACACCCAAGAGAAAATATCTAAGGATGTATTTTCATGGGGGAGGGAAAATCATGTCATAATCCGAACTCTATCCTCCATGCTAGATTGCTATCTCCACCCTGCCCCCCAGGTCCTCTGTTCATTCTACCTTGCTCCAGGTAATTTCTAAGTGCCCTGATCTCTGTTTACAGGAAGGTCTTACAGGCTTGCCTTAGGACAAACTAGTATGACATTTCCTTTGAAATTATAGAGCTAATTAATTAATTAATTAATTAATTAATTAATTAATTAAATTATAGAGCTAATTTCCTAAAGGTGGTCCCAACTCTATGTTCAAGGATAACTCCTGGCAAGGGACTTACAGGGTACCAGGGATTGAACTCAGGTGGAGCGGGTACATGCAAGTATTGTACCTGCTTTACTATCTCTCCAGCCCCACAAGTTTGATCCCCAGCACCCCAAAAAGCATCCCTCTCACAATGGACGCACACACACACACATATACACACTGTGGGTGTAGATTGGAAGTCCACTGGGTCTGGGCATTGAACTGTTCATCTCTGAATATAAAAAGGAGTGGCCCCAACCTTCCTTGGTGCTGCTTAAGAGGCCATTTAAATTAGAAATATAACAAAGCAAAGAATGAACATGCAGAATTACCTCTGGGAGAGGGTTATGGAAGCCAGTACGGATTCAAACATATAAGACTACAATTTAGCACCTCTTTCATACATAGAAGGAGCTGGAGGTCAACTTCTGATTAGAGATATTAAATTAGGGGTCCAAAATATTTTTTCAAATTGAGTTTCTCATGTATAAGTTTATTGTTTCTAGTGGAAATGTTTTTATGAAGTATTTCTTCAAAGCCAGTTACACAACAGGACTTGATATATGCGTGACCTCTAAATACAGTCAGCAATACTCATGTCTCACTGCATGCTTATTAATGTAGCCTCTAAAGCAAGCTGCAAGAGCATCTAAGTCTAATTTGCTATGGGCAAATTTCCACTAAGTCCCTTTCATCTCTCAAAACATGAGTCTAAAACCATCAGACCTTTAATCTTTCATGAATATACAAACTTCTTTTGTGAAATCTATGTGTCAGTAGCCAGCAAGCTAGTTCATCTATAGCAGTGGAGCTTTATGGTAGAGAGGTTTGCTTACGTGATTTCTAAAATGTCCTTGGGGATGTGACAGCATCTTAGCAATGTCTAAACTCTTTCAATAAGGTAATAAACTATTTCAGTAGAGGAATAACTGGGATAATAAAAGAATAGATACCACTCTTTCAATAGAGGAAAACTATGAATTTTTGGGATCTGCGAGTGTAACGCCCGGAAGGATATAATAGGTTAGCCTACCCAACTGCTCCTTGATGGGTTTGTTAGATCCCTGGCGCTTGGGGAAATCAGATCTGTTGGGTGTCTTTTACTCACAAGGAATCTGCAGCAACGTGGAAGCTGAGCATGTGGTGGGGACCAGGTAAGAGCTTTCAGTGAATTATCTCATCCTCACGCAACCTTTTGTTCAGGTGCCATGGATCTCATATTACGGGGTCTGCAGCTCCGGCCCTACGCCTTTCCACAGCCCAACAAGCGCGGTGTAGACTTTTGAGGCAGAAAGTGAAGACTGACCCTTTAGTTTAGTTTAGTTTAGTTTAGTTTAGTTTAGTTTAGTTTAGTTTAGTTTAGCTTAGCTTAGCTTAGTTTAGTTTAGTTTAGGAGGGAGGAGGGACCACACCCAGTAGTCCGTCAGCGCTTGCTCCTAGCTCTGTGCTCAGGCTTTACTCATGGTGAGCTGGGTTCCCTATGAAGTGCCTGGGATTGAACCTGGGTTGCCTGCGTGCAAGGCAGGATCTTTACCCGCTGTACCATCTCTCTGGGCCCCAAGAGGCCGATCTTTGACTCCACACCCGTGTTCTTACCCCAAATCTCCTGTTTCGAGGAGGGCCAGCGTCCCTGGCCCACCGGTCCCGGGCTGAAGCTTCTCAGTCCCCGTATCTGGCACCGTGACCCAGGAGGTTCTGGGGTCCAGCAGAAAAAAGTGTCTCGGTGGCGCCCGGGCATTCCCCGGTGTGCGGGGGACGTCAGTGCTAGTGGGGGCGGGATTCCCGCGCTCCCAGCTAGGGGGCGGCCGGGCTGGGGCCAGAAGGCTCGGAGGGGCGCGCGGGGAGGGACCCTTTACCCGCTGCGTTCTGCGACGGCTTCCCGGGCTGGGCCCGGGGCCGGGGCTCGGCGGGCCGGGGAACAGGGGCAGCGGCGGGAAGCGGCCGCCGCCCGGGCGGCGCGGGGCGAGGCGAGGCGGGGGCGGAGCCGCGCGCACGGGAAGGGGAGGCCGCGCGGGCCGGGGACGCTGCGCCAGCCGGGCTGCAGCCTTTGCGCACCGAGCGCCGCGATGGGGTTGGAGACCGAGAAGGCCGACGTGCAGCTCTTCATGGACGACGACGCCTACAGCCGCCACAGCGGCGTCGACTACACGGACCCGGAGAAGTTCGTGGAGTCGGGCCCCGACCGGGATCCGCACCGGCTCAATTCGGAACTCAAGGTAAACCGGGGCGCCGGCGCTCGGGTGGGCCTGGAGGAGGGGCTGAAGGCTGCGGGTGTGCCCTCTCCCCTGCCACCCCGTCCCACAGCCCCGAGGGGTCTGGGGCCCAGAATCCACCGTCCACCGGGCAGCCTGGCAGTCCTCGCCAGATTCCTACGTGCACCGTGTGATCCTCAGAGTAGGGCCCTCCAGACAAGAGTGCTTCCCTCTTGCTCTCACCTGCCTCCCAGCGCAACCCCCTTCCCCCTATCCCCATGTACCCCAGCTTCTGGCTCCCAGGGCAGGCAAGCTGGTGGCAGTTGAGGATTCCCCAGTCCTGTCTCGGCAGGTGGGCTTCGAGGACGTGATTGCTGAGCCGGCCACCACACACTCCTTTGACAAAGTCTGGGTCTGCAGTCATGCCCTGTTTGAAGTCAGCAAGTACGTGCTCTACAAGTTCCTGACCCTGTTCCTGGCCATTCCCATGGCCTTCGTCGCAGGAGTTCTCCTGGCCACCCTCAGCTGCCTGCACATCTGGTGAGAAGGGGTGGGGAACGCGGCTTTCAGAAACTTAAGAATGTTCTTTGCCCTCTGCCCTCGCCATTCTGCCTGGCCCAGCTTGTTGGGTGGGGGTGAGGGTGGAGGGGCAGGTGAACACCATCTCTGACCCAGCTGGGGAGGAGGGGGACAACATTCTTTGTTTCCAGGCAGCATTCTTTGTATCAAATCATAGGTTGGGCTACGGGAGGTAACATAGGGTGTAAAACAAAAAGGAATGAGCCTCTGACCCAGGTCATCGTTTTCCACCGGCCACCAAGGCCCAGCTGACTGCGGAGGTGGAGAGCCCAGGGCTATGCTTCCTGCCACAGGCCCCAGCCCACTGCGAGCCTTGTCAGAACTTGTGCCTGTGGTTCTGGGCAGGGTTCCTGTCTCTTTCATCGGCCTTTATTCAGTCACCACCTGTGCTGGAGGTAAAACAAAAGCGATCTTTGAGCACAATGCCAGTGACAATATAATTGGACAGGGATTCCAGACCAGGTAAAATGGAGCTAAGGATGGAATGGTCCATTCCTCCTCATGGCACGTGGCAGGATGGGGCCAGCAGCGTTGCCAGGAGTGTTGGTTCTGGGGAGAGCCCTCAGTACAAATGAATGAAAACTCAAGCAACAGCAGAATATGGCAGGCCTGCAGGTTCCTCGTTCCCCTGGGAGGCAGGGAGAGGTGTGACATGAGTTAAAAGGGAACAATATAGATGCTTACTTGTATTGAAAGGATGTTTTTAGTACACTCAAAATATATCATAACCCTTTGGAGAATATTTTTAACCTTAAAAAAGTAAGTTTCGGGGCGGGGCAATAGCACAGCGGGTAGGGTGTTTGCCTTGCACAAAACCGATCCGGGTTCACTCCCGGCATCCCATATGGTCCCCCAAGCACCGTTAGGAGTAATTTCTGAGAACTCCTGAGCGAAGAGCCAGGAGCATTGCCTGGTGTGACCCAAAAAGAAAAAAAAAAGTAAGTTGAACTTTATCTTGAAGTGACATAGTTAAAACACCACTTTATTCTGCAGCGAGCAGCATTCAGACTATCCTCTGTAAGGCAGCAGTTGGCCTAGTAATGCCCATAACCAAGATACTTCCATGTCTTTCTCAATCACGAATACAGTATTGCTACATCTAACCCAGGCTCTGTCCATTGTTAAAATTTACATGATTCTCCATTCCTGTGAACCATGGGAATCAATTTCTTTAGTTATGTAGCTAGCTTATTAGTTCCCACCAAAAGAGTTTATTGATATTGAGTGTTTTGTTTGTGCAGTTATTGGTCCCAGGCTAAATAAGATGGCTGATCCACTTTTAGCTCACTTTGAAGTGTATCAAGTCCACAAGTTGGCTCAGTACAAAAGAAGATACCAAGGAAAATTTAGTTATGTCTGTTATGAAGGGAGGCACAAGGCAGGCTTTAGAGAGAGAAAAGGGTCAAAAAAAAGTTTTAAAGGTTCAAATAAAATTCACCAAATATTAAAAGATAAAGAACACTGATTTAATTTGATTACTCAAGAATGTAAGCAAGTCAGCCATGTTGACTATGCCAAAAGACTGCCAGAGAAGTGAAATTCTTTACCTTTATAGTAGAGCAGAGTCATCAAAACAAGATGAGTGGTTTACACGTGGCTTGACGCTAGCACATGGATTTTTTTTTATGAGATACCTAGGTTATTTTGTCTACTTTTGGATTCCAATGAACTGAAATTAGTCATCTAACCTCTGTGCCATTTCTCACTTGCAAAAAAGTAAAAAAACTAAAACATAGCATATTGTGAAATGGCTGATCATATTTGGAAATACAGTGCCAGATTTTTAGTCAAGAAACGTTTTATGTTCAAGAAAAGTAGGGTTTTCTTACAGTTCTTGTGGAAAAAATTTGGGACAGAGGGAAGCTTTCATTGACTAAATAATTGAAAGTTATAAGCAAAACTACAGTTAACCAAATGAAGCTTCCCTCTACCTGGCATTCCTGAAAATAGGAAGCATTTTGCATAGTGTTTCCAATGGTAAATCATCAAACTGTTTCTTTTCAGCTACATAAAATGCATTGTTCAACTACAGCTTGTTTTTCAAACTATGTTCATACGGACATTAATATTTAACTTTCACACATTTGTCATCAGGCAACTGATATTGCAGATGAAAGAAAACTGCAAATAAAAATTGCTTTATGAATGCTTACCAAGTTTATCCCTTGGGAAAATGTCATTATTGGACTATATTCCTATGAGCCAATAAGCCAGATCAAGGAGAAATCTTACACATGAGCAAACCAGTTTTCTCCTTTCCTTCCTCCTTCCTTCCTTGGCATTAGGTGAAAGTTTTTTTATTCTTTAAACAACCATAATCACCAGACATGCAAAGTAAGTGAAGATATTGGTATAATTGGATTATACCTAAGAAATATGGCTGATGTTCCCTTATTCTTTAATTTTGGTAGGATGAAATTCAGCATTTCAACTGATGGAAATGTAGTATGGCAGCCTTATTTCTCATATCTTTTAATAAATCCAAATATTATGTGAAAGTAATCTGAATGACACAACAGTTCATAGAAAACTAAAAAGTCGGTGTCCTAAGGCTTTTGTGAACCAATGAAGAAATATGTGACCCTATAAATGATAAGACTTATGTTATGAAGTATCTGGTTGACCACATTGAGCCTCAAACAAAATTTGGAGCAGTCCAAACTGCTAGAGTTTCAGAAGGAAAGTCAATTGACATGTTGAGAACGATGCTTGTTTTATATCAGAGGACACTGGACCCTCTGACCTGAAGTGAAAGAAACAAGTTAAAGAAAATAAAATGGAAATGAGTTGACAGACGAGGGAAACTGAAGGCCTCAAATCGGTAACCACGTTTTGCTGAACTAAAAAAATTCACTTCGTCCTATGTTTAATTCTCTTTCATGACATGAAGATGTAAGACATTATGAGGATCAAAATATTCTTAGTCAAAGCAAGAGTGAAACATGCACTGTATTCTGAGTGAAGCTGATTTGGTTAAGAGGTTTTCTGATCTAAATCTCAGTCTTTCAATACAATACATCAGTTTGAGAGTATTTTGCTATAGTTGTTTTCATTATATAATCTGGCTTCAAAACAGTCTTATTATTCAATACAACAACAGCATCATATGGATTTTTCAAAGGGACCTATTAGGTAGATATACAAGGAATTCTTGTGCCTCCGTGAACTAGCAGTGATCTGCATTAGGACACACATCAAACGAGAAACATAAAGGGAAAAGAAGTTAAAAGTTGCTATCATTCAGGTTTCTATTCAATGGTTCAGTTCTGAAATACTCCATGTGAAATTTCATTAAGCATTGCTTCAAGTCTTTAGCATTTGGAACAGAACACAAGATAAATATAATCTGTGTAGACAGTCAATATGAATAATTCATATTCTAAAAATATCTCAATCAGACAGTTGTCTGATCTTTTCTTCATGTTGGGCTAAGTACAAGACCTTTGTCTAAGTCATAGTTTAATAAAAACCAAGAAAATAAATTTATTTATATCCACCTAAGCAACAAAAAATTTAGCATTCAGCCAATCAGTAATGCTCAAGAATATATTTGTGCTAAGGAGCATTACTACAATAGCGAAGGTTATTCAACATATCACATATAGACAACCATCCTGGGGACTATGAGAATATGCAATTGTGTTAAAGGCATCCAGAAAAAATAATTTCAGGAGAGTCTAGTTTGTCTTGCCTAATAGTACTGACATAATTGCAGGATTCTTTTAACTATAGCATATAGTCCTGATCACTGTGTATAATCTATGTCTATGAAAAATTAATAACACATGAAGCATAACAATGCCAGATACACTTAAGCTCAAACATTTTCTAATGGTCAAGAGTTTTCTCTCCTAACAGCCTGAGTTCTAGGAGTAGTGAGAGAAATAAAAGCTTCTGTGATACATTTATGATACATGAAACCTTCTGATAGAATTGAGGACTCAAGAGTTTGTTCTAGTACTTCAAAAAGCACCAAAACATCGGTACACAGCCTGTCCCAAGTGGGAAGGAAGTGAAATGAGGCAACAGGAAAAGCAATCAGGAAGCAACTCAGGGATAAAGAATTAGGCAGGTGAATGTTTAGGAACAGATCAGGTAGATAAATTTGTTGCTTATTTTTGTTCTACTGATTCAAATACCACACACTATGAGTAGTTATGTCTATTTTTTTAAGCAATATATCCCCTGCATATCTTTTCACTATATGGACCACTGCATATTTGTTTCAAATCTTTTGCCAAGGTAAAATAAAATCAATCATTATACCTTTCATATACATGCAGGAGTCAGCGGCCTTGTCAACATGGCTCATTCTTCCACCCCTCTCTTCCATTCCAGGATTTTAATGCCTTTTGTTAAGACCTGCCTAATGGTCCTACCTTCCGTGCAGACAATATGGAAGAGTGTGACAGACATGGTCATCGCCCCTTTGTGTGCGAGCATAGGGCGCAGCTTCTCATCTGTCAATCTGCAGCTGAGCCATGACTAAATTTGTGGACCCAGGTCTGGCGATTTGGAGACTGTTATTTGTTGTTGTCCATTAAAGCACTACTGTTTCCTTCGTCCCCCCTCACCCCACTGTTCTAATTAAGATAACTATTAAAATCGGCAACCACATTAGTCGTGATTATTGGCAGACGTTTTCATAAAATGCTTTTCTAATGAATAACTAAAAATATCATATCTAACTTTATAACCACAATTAAATAGTAAGTTGGCAGCACTTAAAGACAGTTTTTCCTTTAGTACAAAAGGGTGTATTTTATAATGATGAACACATAATTGTCAAAGGACATTTTTCTCAGTAATATAATGGTGTCATTCACAATTGCCCATACAAGCTTGAGGTTTCTTAGTTCCTTTTATGTTGGAAAGAATGCTTATTAAATTATCGTTGCTGGTAAAGTCATGGCAATGCTTACAGATAAAATGTACAAAGATCTTAGAAATTAGTAATCAATTTCTAATTTCTAATCAGTGTGTTAGAGGGCTATCACTTATAAAACAAATGTGAAAATGAGTTCCTTTAAATAAGGCACTGTTAACCTACAATTCTATTTAACAAGGTGTTTCATTTTACTGTATATTTTGTACTTTATGTAAATGTTGCTCTAACCATATTGCTTTAAAGCACTTTTATTATATTTGTTATCTTGTTAAATTAATATATGACATGACTAAATGTATCTCCCATAAGGAACTTAATTGATTAGATTGACTGTTTTGATGAAGTATATACATTTTCTTTAGAAATTGAATGTAAAAGAACAAAATAGAAGGATTTTCCTTCTAATGTTTCCAAGCAAAATCATGAAATACTTTTTTATCATAAGATAAAGTGATCTTAAAAGTAATCGAAAGCCTAGCAGATTATTTGTTGAGGCAATTTTTTCTCTTGTTGGAAATTAAACCTATACAGTGCACTCCTACTAATGTTTTACTCTACCTTCAAGTAATACTGGTGCTGTTCAATAATATTTAACATTTCTGACACTCAAAAGTATAATTTCATCTACAATGACTCAGATTTATAGGATAGTTGCCAGTTTGTTGGGTTCATGCTACTGAACTGTATGTATAAATTGAAAGTTAAAAGCTGTAGATTTGCAAGATACTAACATGGAATTAGTTACACAGTATAAAATTGTCCTTATTAATTTTAAATATCAAGTCCTACTTTCAATGTTAGGAGTCATGTGTCTCCTAATGTCTCTGATGTGTGTAGTTACTATAATTCACACAATACAGAAGTGTGTAAATGTGCAAATATCAGAACCTTAATTAATTAACATACCCTTAAATATCTTAATAGATGACAAATCTTCATTCAATGATACGTTCCTTTTCCAGATTGGGCTGGTAAATACAAAGGATGACTGAACTGGACTTTACTGGGGACCAAAGTAAATGAATGATTAAATTATGAGATTCATTTTGAAGGTAGCTACAGAAGAGGCTTTTCAAAACTGAGCTAGACTATCATAGAACAAACATTATCTTACCATGATCATCCCCTTAAAGCATCACCAACTCATTTAATTGTATAGATTATATTAGGTGAATTTAAAAGGTCAGTTTTATCCCTTTATGATTATACCCTCTATTAAAAGTGTCTTAAATATTCAGATATATTGACATGGCAGAACTGTTTTTATTAATAAGATATCTCTAAACAAACCATAGGCTTCTAGCTTTAAAAAAAATAGTAAGTTTTTAGTGCAAAATGTATTTATAATATATAGTTATATAATAAAATACAGTAATTTTTAACAAGCGATGTATATGATTTTATTCTTTCTGAATAACTTTAGTTTTTTAAATAAATTTTATGTGGGTAATTAATAGTTATTTTCTTTCAAAGACTGAAATTTTATATCGTTGGATTAAGATTTCCTGTGCAAATATGTTACTTCCTTTATTTGGGAAGAGAGAATTGATGAGACTTTCTCAATATTCATAATAAACCTTTTAAAAGCTTATAAACTGTGTTCCTTGTTTTTGTTACATTAAACATCATCAAAAAAAAGTTATAATAATGTTCTTACTATGGTAATGCCAGAGTAGAACTGAGCATTGGATGTTGGCAAAGGGATTTATATGAATAACCCCTAAATGTATGTATGGTAAGCCACAAAGTGTAAGAGAAGGGGTGTGTGGGTAAAGAGAGAGAGAGAGAGAGAGAGAGAGAGAGAGAGAGAGAGAAGAAGCAGAAGCAGAAGAAGAGGAAGAAGAGGAAGAGGAGGAAAATCAGCGAAGTGCCTGCTATAGAGCTATAGAGGCAGGCTGGGGGTAGGGAATCTGGGGATATTGGTGGTGGGAAATGTGCACTGGTGGAGGGATGGGTGCTGCAACATTGTATGACTGAAACCCAATCATGAACAACTTTGTAAATGTCTATCTCGCGGTGTTATAAAAAATAAAAATTCTAAAAAAACATGTTCTTACTTAGAAAGTCACTTATAATGAAATATGAGATTGAGAATTTATTTTTTTGCCCAGAACTTAAAGAGATACATCTATCATTTGATGGAATACCTTATTCAGAAAACTTCCACACTTCATTTCTTTATAAAATAAATTTTCTTCTTATTAATCCTAAATAAGCTGATACTTCTGTTTTCAATTTTTAAATAAAAAAGTAAAACAATATAAATCATATCTACTATGATACTATTACCATGAGGTCAGACCAGAGTACAAAATTATATTTGGAAAGTGCATATGTGAATAATAGTAGTTGCTGATACTGGCATAGGTTTCTTGTTGCCACTTAATTTTGAAAAATGATCAACCTTTCATAATAAATCAGGAGTTTGGCTTTTTCAAGTCTTGTAGTTTTGAAAAAATTTTAAAGGTTTTTCTTCTCAATAGTTGCATGTGTGCCACTATGGGTTTCTTGAAAAACTCTTGGAATGGAGTGAGAGCTCTGGGTCCGAATACATTTCTGTAGTGCCTTTTCGCGTGCAGGTAGGGCAGGAGCACGCCTGACTGTACTCAGAGTTTTGGATCATTCCTGGTAAGCTGAGGGAACTATTTGAGGTGCCAGGGATCCAGCCCAGGTCAGCCATATGCTACCTACCCGCTGTATTTCTCCGGCAGTGGGTAGGTAGCATATTCCTAAGCAATGCCATTTTGGAAGCACTATCTGTCAGATTCTCCAACCATTTCATCTCAGTGTCTCTGGTGTTTTATTTTTACTGTTTTTAATCTTTAAGAAGAATTGGACTAAAGGATCCCGCTGGAACTTCCCACCTCATTGCCTTCTGTGAAACTGAGTCTAAGGACCTGGTTTTATATCTTAAATCATTCTTGTTATTAAGCCCAAGAACTTGTTTTTTTTTTCCATGAAGCTAAATAGTTTTTATTAAAAGAAATGTACTTGAAGTGTGAGAGGAGAGAAGAGGAGAAATACATATTCAAGATGAACATAGGTTTCTCTAGGTCCAAGAATTTTTTAAAACATGACTTTTCTATCAATTAGAGGAGTGCTGTGCTAAAAAATACAGTGCTTTAACGCATTCACTTTCAGTCTTGAGTGGAGGACCGCATTACCATCTTCAATGATTGTCACCTACAGCCTTCACGAAGTGTCCCTGCAGCTCCTGGGTCACACCTGGCGACGCTCAGAGGTTACTCCTGGCTCTTCACTCAGGAATTACTCCTGGCGGTACTCAGGGGATCATATGGGATGCCGGGAATCCAACCCTGGTCAGCCTCATGCAAGGCAAATGCCCTACCCGTTGTGCTATCGCTCAGGCCCCTCCTCTCATGGCCTCTAACAGGAACATGGTTCCTTCACAAAATGTCTAAGCATTCATGTTTCCAAAACTCCATAAATAAAATGTTGTGCCAACCTCTATTAGCCATTAGCACATGGTCAGACCAAGCCTGTTAACTAACTGCATTGAATTGCTAGTCAGGTCTCCAAGAACTAAAAACGTAACTTGGCTCTGGTTTCCTGGAATTCTGAAATGGTGCCACCCAGCATTTTTAGTTCAATCAATATCTTCTGAATGAATAACTAAACAAATAATTAATGGAATCTTGGGATGACTGCAGAGCTGTACTGGGAATCAGATTTAGACTTTATAATTTTCTTTGTTGAGCAGAGGGATTTGAAACATATTGATTTTAATCAAAATTTCCTTTTCACTGTTTTCTCACACATAAATAATTTAGTTGGGGAGATTTAAATGTATGAAAAGCAACGCAGGTACCTGTTCTCCTTTGGGGTTTAACTTGTCTTTATTCTCAATACTCTTATATGAAACAATCCCCTATTTTGATCTTTATAATACTGAGACATTGAGTAATTTTAAATAGCATTTTAAAAATGAGTCCCAATACACTATTTCATTAGAATTCTAGGAAATGTTAAATAACATTTAAATAGTAGAGAAATCACTCCATTTTTTAGCTTGCAACATGGCCATTTTAGAATGTTTAAGACATCAAGTGTTTAATTTTTATGAGATTATGAATTACTACATTAATTTTTTAAGTAGAAACAGTTTCAAAGAGAAATCATGGATGCTAATGTAATTTATCCAAATCAGGATTTGGTATATTTCCTGTGTGTTATGTATGTATGGATGTAGTGAGATCAAGGGAAGGAGAGAGCAGATATAACTGGATTTTCAATTTACATTTTTTGTGTTCATTTGTGTTTTTGAGCCACACCTGGTTGTGCTCAGGGCTTACTCCTGACTCTTGCTCAGGAATCATGCCCAGCAAGATTCAGGGGACCATATTGGATGTCAGAGATCAAACTAGGTGGGCCACATGCAAGATGGGCCACGTGCCTTACTCACTGTGCTATCACTCTGGCCCCTGGATTATACTTTTTTTTTGCTTTTTGGGTCACATCCGGCAATGCTCAGGGATTACTCCTGGATCTGCACTCAGGAATTACTCCTGGCGGTTCTCAGGGGACCATATGGGATGCCAGGGATCGAACCCGGTCGGCCTCCTGCAAGTGCCCTACCCGCTGTGCTATCACTCTGGCCCCTCAGATTATACTTTTTTGCAATAAAAGTAATTTGAACTTCCATAATCCAATCATCCCAATGCACCATATTCTATTTTAATAAGTTCGTGCTCACTCTTCAGCTGCTGTCTTTGGATAAAAGCCACCAGCAAAACTTTACAATCTGATGTTTATGTGGAAAATACTCAAGGAGTAAACATACCAGTCTATTCACATTCATCTAATACTCCAGTGTGGAATGAAGCTAAGAAGGGCAAACTGCAACTAAGTGAGAGAATCCAAACATAATGTTCTGAGTCCCATATTAATTAAAATGTGTCACCAAAGTGGAAGTAGGGATAGAAAAGAAGTGCCAATGACACAATCTTTACCCTTCAAACTTTTGGATTTCTGATTCAAACCCCTTCTGATTCAAAGTAAGCCGTAGAAAGGGTGGGTTGAGTGGGGAGGAAGAGTGGGGTGGGTGAAATCTATCAAAGAGTTTTCTTTTTTCTATAGACTTAAACAATGCTTGTATTGGGGACTGAGGGAATAGCAGAGCAGGTAGGGCATTTGCCTTGCATGCGACCAATCTGGGTTCTATCTCCAACATCCCATATGGTTTCCCGAGCACCACCAGGAGTAATTCCTGAGTGCAAAACCAGGAGTAACCCCTGAGCGTTGCCAGTGTGACCCAAAAAAGAAAAAAAAAAACTGCTTGTATCTTATTAAATGGAAAAGTCCTTGAGGCTGAAGTGACAGTATAGCAGATAGGGACTGAATTTGTGCGAGACCAACTCAGGTCCGATCCTCAGCATCCTGTATAGGCCTCGAGCATCCCCAGAAGATATCCCTGGGCCCAGAACTAGGCGTAAACCCTGAGCAATGTAGGATGTGGCCCAAACCCCCACCCCCATCCCACCACCACCTCCAAAAAAGAAATAGAATAAGAAAAGAAAAGAAAATGCCCTGGAAGTCATAAGTGCTCTGCTAGAGATCCACATATACCAAAGACCAAGCAGAAAAGCATACGTTAAAATAAAAACTTAGCTAGTTTGTGACCATCTGTCTCTTTCACCTTGCTTCACTGCATCTAAGGTAAAGAAAGATCATACAGCAGAGAAACCTCTCTAATAACTAGCCCAAAATAGGCCAGGCACCTATCTGCCTGCACTTACAAGTGTTAGGTCACTCAGCCGCTGAGCAGCTGGAGAAGTCGTTTTGCCTTTATAGGAAAAGGTAGGGGTGGAGAGTGATGAGAAAAGGAAGCGACATGACTCAGAGTGGGAAACAGCACGTAACCAGGGGCAAATATTTCACCCAGATATAAACGGAGCAGGAAGAGATGGGAGCAATAGGTCATCTCTGGAGCATTCTTTTCTTACCCTGTCTCCGAATAGCCTGTCATCGAGCACCTGCCAGTAACAAAAGGGGAGAGAAGGGCAGTAAGCAGGACCTGCTGCTCTAGTTGAATGGGACAGGATTCCTAGCCAACCGCTGCCTCAGCTAACTGGGGCAGTGAAACAAGGAGTCTTTTGGAAATCTATGGGGATAGACATACCATGTCCAAATGAGGCAAGCTGCTTTTACTGAGGAAGAAACTGGAAAACTTTTTGGCATTGTTTCAGTGGGAGGATTCTGCTCTGTAGTACAAATGGTAACATTGACATTTGTTGAGTATTTAATTGTGGGGCACTTATTTTATCTGCCCAATAACCTTATGATGGGGTTGTGTTTTATTCCTGTTTGCAGAGGAGGAAACTGATGCCCTGCATCGAGCTTTCCCTGGATCACACAAGGAGTCCAAACTTGGGTTAAGAGAAGTTGACATTAACGTCCAGGCTCTTGACCATCACAGAGATGATCTGCTACTTCTAGAATTTATGATAGCCATTCTAGTGACTTCTTCCATCTTGAAGCCAACCCTTTCTTTTTCACTCATTTCCTATTCAGGTGTATCACCTTTCCTGTGCTGAGAAGTTCCCATTCTCTGTTATCCGTTTGATGGAATCAGTTTCAAGTTCCCAGTGGTGGGAGTTCCCAGGAAACTGCATTTGGCCTCTTTCTGTTCCACACTTCCAGCTCTCCAAAGTTCCCTCTCAGCCAACACTACTCACTTCACTGGGCTCTCCTTACACAATCTGTGCTCTACACTCAGTTTCCGTCAGAAAATGTTTCTCAACAGCCATTTTTACCAACTTTGATATAGTTTGTGAAATTTCATTATATTTAACAAAGACTTCCTGACTGTAAATGAAAGTTTCAATGGTAAGATACCTTTTGATAATAAGCTTTGAACTTATAGAAAATAATAATGGTAGTAATGTTTTCTGTAGCGATTAATCTTATATAGGTCTAGGTATGTCATATTTTGTATTTTTAATGTGCTTGGAAATTTGTTGGTTTGTATATCTGCATATTTCCAATCTTGCTGCCTGTTATTTTATAAGTCCAAGGCAAGCCATATAAAATTTATTTCCTCTGGTACAATAATTTATTCATGATAAGTTTTCAAAGGAAGAAAAACTTACATATGCAATCATCTCAGTAGCTTAGTTATACATTGTCATATAAGTTTTTACAATTTATCATTACAACAATAGACACGTATGATTTTTTCTCTAGAAATTATATGCATAATATGCATATAATTTTCTAAAGTGATATTATAAAATCATTATGTTACATTTTCCACATAAAAAATTTTAGTACACATTAAAGTCTAAATACTGAGCTTTCCATGCTCACTTTTCTGATTATTCGTTCACAATATAGGATAGTAATTCTATGATTTGCATAATTTGTGTGCTGAAGTGAGTGTACAGGACAGAGGTCCTATTCCCTAGTAGTGCCAGTCACTAGCAGAGTCTTCTTTTCACTGGCATTCACACTTCTTTCACACAAAAGTCTTTTTCTTCTCCCTCATCTAGCCCAGTTAACTGACCACTTTAAATGGCTCTGAAAGGCAAGGTATGCCAGGCTAGGACTGGAGCAATAGTACAGCAGGTAGTGTTTTACTTGCATTGGTCAACCCAGGTATGATCCCTGGTATCCCATATGTTCCCCTAAGCACCACCAGGTGTAATTACTGCATAGAGTGATGAAGTGGGAGAGGAATGTGATCAAATCACTGGAAATAAGATACAATATGTCATTGTTATGTGGAAGAAACAAGTGAGCAATCAACTGAATTTCTTATGTGTATTACATGTAGCTTAGTATGATTAAACATGTGAACACAGATTCCTGAAAAAAGAATCAGATAACTGGTTTAATTCTAGAGGTAAATACTATAATGAAACAAGAAAAATACTATAGAGAGAAGGATTCTATTAAAGTCATCTTGTTGTTATTATTGTTGTTGTTGTTGAGAGAAAGTCAGAGAGTACTGTTTCTGGTGGCAGTTGGGGATTTCTGGGGTCATAACAGGTACTGATCAGTGTCTACACCTGGTGGTGCCCTTGGGTCATCTGCAGGCAAGGCAAGTGTCTTGTCCCCTGTACTAGCTCTCCAACCATAAATGAAGTCTCTGAAATGATCATTTCCTTCGTGTTGGCACATGCAAGAAAAACAGTGATAACTATGTTCAAATGCGAGACCAAAAGATAACAAAGTGATTTTCCTGAAGAACTCTGGAATGATGAGCATTCATCAGAGCACATACAGCAGACTCAAAACTGTGGAATGAGTTAGGAAAAGCATCCATGACTTTATATTTCTAAAGTTGAAGAACCATTCAGGATTATAACGGCAAATATCACAAACACACACATACACACACAACACACATGCATGAATACACATGCACGAGCTGTAAAATGAATGCATCGAAATCTGCCCACTATGAAAAACTTGGTAACACAAGGTAAATCCCAGCTACTTTGCCTGAGTAAACTAAGAATCTGCTTGGTCTTCTTAGAAAGTTAACCGCTCAGCGATGCTCAACTCCTACCACTAGCCAAAAACCTGTTGGGTGTGGCTAAAGGAAGAGTTTAATATAGCTCAGCTTCTTTTGTAGCAGAAAAGGAAAAAAAATCTTGGCAGCTGCCCAGTTTGTGAGCCTTGATTTCACATTCCAAGAAGCCTTCAGTTTATAGAAATGGAAAGAACTGCCAGTTTCCTGCAAGCAAATTGGCTGAAGCAGTCTGTAGGGTTCCCCTCTTCAATGATGCTTCCTTCAATTTGCTTACAAATATTTAATAGTATGCTACTTCCTCCTGTTGGGTTGGGATTCCCTGTAAACATTCAGCCTGCAGGTCTGCTGTTCTTTGCATGATGTAAAGGCTCTTTTCATGCCTTCACTGGGAGAATTAAGGGACCTTTATTCACAGAGAAAGGGGGGATGGTATTTCTTTGATATATGTATTTGTCGGCCTAACTTCTGTCTCTTTAAATGCTTTTATAAAATGCAAATTTTCAAATTCCTACTTAACTGATCTCAAAGGTAAGGCACTGTAACATGCATTGCAGAATGTAATGCAATGTGGAGATCTTAAAATTCAGATCCAGATTCAGTCCATCCGAACTTAGGCCTGTGTCTGCTTTGAAACACATAAAAATATACATTTTCTCTGCAGCAAGCTGAACTGATTGGAAGCAAAGCCACTAGCAGGGAATGAAGCCCATCCTCTAGTATGGACAAAAGTTGATGTAGCAATCAGTGATTTTTCTCTGGAATTATTGAAAAAGCAAATATTATAACACCATAAAATTCACTATAAAGATGAGATCAGTTAATGAACAATCAATATGAACTTACATATGTGCATGTATATATATATGCTTTAAAAATAAAATAGTTTATGATAAAGCATCACTGTCTCAGAGGGAATAACCTAGAGATAAATTTCCTCCAGGTAAAAGCAATTCCTGGTAAATCGTTTATTTACTAGGGAAAGAGCCAAAAGGAAAGAGAGTTTCCTGTGTTAAATAATGGAGCTCTGACATAACGCCAACAGTGGGTTAGTTACTAAACAAAGGGATTTTAAGGATGACTCCTCCCAAATATTTGCATACTTAGGAAAGATGCTTCTTATTTTTTGTATTCATGGACTAATGTAATTTTATTATCATTCATCATCATTTAAAATAGAAACATTAATAATGTTAAAAATTAAATTTGTGACATCCTAATATGCTACTAAATGCCCTAGTAATATAATATAGTATAAAATACTTTATATGCAGGCATAGAATGCTACTTATTACCATAACATGTCACATACTATACAATATTTAATTTTGTTATATTACAATCAGTATCATAACATTATATTATATCATATTTTGTTATTCTGCTAGGTTCTATTAGAGTCGTATACTGTGGATTAGATTTACAAAACTCCCGTAACTCTGTATTGCTTGAATAGGAGGAAATTAAGTTATTGTCTCTACATATTCAACAATTCTATTTATCCCAACTACATATAATACAGCAATCTGATTAATCACTTTGGTTTAAGTTTGGACTACTAAAGCCTCTTTAGAGAATGCTGGAACAATGACCTTGGTAGGACTATTATGAACCAGCTATTAAAAATATCCAGGAGTAGTTACATCATCCATTTGAGTTTCAATATCTGTGATTAGTGATACAATGTTTTCTACATTTCAAAAGAAAATTATAAAATTTTATTGAATTAGGCTCAAAATCCAGAACATTAATTATGATGACAATAATAAGGTGATGACGTGCTTTCTTAAAGATCAAATGCAACTGTCTTGAAAACTGCATTGTACACTAAGGTAAAGAATGTGTTTTGGCCCCCGCCAGGTGTGTGCGTGTCCCCTGCGTCTCCACGGACCCAAACTGCCCCAGGGAAGAGCGGAAACTCCATCAACGGGAACCAAGGCTAACTGCCTTGGTTTCACTCTGGAACCTTGGGCGCTGCGCTCCTGGGACCGGCTGAAAATCTCCGCCCCCCGCCAGGTGTGTGCGTGTCCCCTGCGTCTCCACGGACCCAAACTGCCCCAGGGAAGAGCGGAAACTCCATCAACGGGAACCAAGGCTAACTGCCTTGGTTTCACTCTGGAACATTGGGCGCTGCGCTCCTGGGACCGGCTGAAAATCTCCCCCCCCGCCAGGTGTGTGCGTGTCCCCTGCGTCTCCACGGACCCAAACTGCCCCAGGGAAGAGCGGAAACTCCATCAACGGGAACCAAGGCTAACTGCCTTGGTTTCACTGCGGAACCTTGGGCCCTGCGCTTCCGTAATCATCCCAAAACTCAAAACCAGCGCGGACGCGACCCTTTACTACCTATCTTGCATGAGGTACCACTGAACCCTGGTTCCTACATCCTTGCTACCCACCCAAACTCGCAAACAGACCAGACACCTACTAACTGTACTATCCTGTCATCCAAGACCCCACATTTGCAACCTACAATAGTCAAAATGGTAAAGCAACGCAAAGTTCCATCCAGCTCTGTGAGTGAAGTCACTAGTCCAGATGAGCCAAGCAATACCAATGAGTTATATAACCTCTCTGATAAAGAATTTCGGAAAGAAATGTTAAGGAGTCATAAGGAATTCAAAGAAGCAATGGAATGCAAACTCAATAAAATACAAGAGGACATGATAGAAGAAGTGAGGAAAATGCAAATGGAAATGACATATATTAAAAATGAGGTAAATGAAATGAAAAACACAGTGGAAAGCCAGCATAGCAGAATAATAGCTACTGAAGAAAGAATTAGTGATCTCGAAGACGCGTTCCAAAGATTCTCTACACAACACCAGAAGATAGAAAAAAGACTCACAATTACCGAACAGACAACAAGAGATAATCGGGATGAAGCCAGAAGAAACAACATACGGATCATTGGGGTCCCAGAAGGGCAAGAAGAAAACCCTGATGAAGAAGAAACTGTCAAAGCCATCATTGCTGAGAAGTTCCCGGAACTAAAAAACACTTGCCTCAAGATCCAGGAGGCCCGTAGGATACCCGCTAAAAAGAAACCCCAACAAGAATACTCCAAGACACATCTTAATTAAAATGACAAAAACTATAGATAGAGATAGAATACTGAAAGCAGCAAGATCAAAGAAGGAAATCACATACAAAGGAACATCTCTAAGATTTACAGCAGACTTCTCTGATGAAACACTCCGAGCAAGAAAACAATGGTGGGATATTGTGAAAAGGCTGAATGAACTGCAGGCCTCACCAAGAATTCTTTACCCGGCCAGACTCACATTCAGATATGAAGGAAAGATACACAACTTCATGGATAAGCAACAACTCAGGAACTTCATGGACTCAAAACCAACCTTAAAAAGAAGGACTGAAGGGTCTACTGTAATACGACCAAACCCATAAGCACAACAAGCTCAAACAGAAAGATGGCACAAAATCCGATGACAATAATCTCTCTCAATGTCAATGGTCTAAATGCACCAATTAAGAGACACAGAGTAACAAAATGGATTAAAAAATTGAACCCAACATTCTGTTGTCTACAAGAAACACATCTGAATAATCAGAACAAACACAGACTCAAAGTCAAAGGTTGGAAGACCATTCTCCATGCAAACAATTCCTCCAAAAAGGCTGGTGTGGCCATATTAGTATCAGATAATATAGACTTCAGGCTGAAAAAGGTTAGAAGGGACAACGAAGGCCATTTCTTATTACTTAAGGGGTATGTACACCAGGAAGAAATTACACTACTAAACATATATGCACCCAACGAGGGGCCAGCAAAATACATAAAACAACTGCTAAGAGACCTCAAAGAAGACATTAACAGTAGCACAATAATAGTTGGAGACTTCCAACACTGCTCTATCAACGATGGATAGATCAACAAGACTGAAACTCACCAAGGAAATATTGGCCCTGAAGGAAGAAATGGAAGAAAGAGAGCTAGTAGATATATACAGGGCTTTTCATGCCAAAAAAGCTGAATACACATTTTTCTCTAGTGCACATGGAACATTCTCCAAGATAGACCACATGCTAAGCCACAAAGCATACCTCAATAAAATTAAAAAAGATAGAAATTGTGTCAGCTATCTTTTCAGACCATGATGCACTGAAAATGGAAGTTAACCGTACACAGAAACAGGGAGTCAAACCAAACACCTGGAAACTGAACAGCTCACTCCTGAACAACAAATGGGTCATAGAAGAAATCAAACAGGAAATCCAAAGATTTCTGGAAACAAATGAAAATGAAGACACCAACTATAAGAACTTGTGGGACACGGCAAAAGCCGTGTTAAGAGGGAAATTTATAGCTCTGCAAGCATTCATCAGGAAACAAGAAAGGGCCCACATAAATAACCTGACTACACAGCTGAAGACATTAGAGAAAGACCAACAAAAGGAGCCCAACCCAGGCAGAAAAAAGGAAATAATAAAACTTAGAGAGGAAATCAATGAGTTGGAAACCAAAAAAAACAATCCAAAAGATTAATGAAACCAAGAGCTGGTTTTTTGAAAAAATAAACAAGATTGACAAACCATTGGCAAGACTTGTAAGGACAGGGAAAGAGAGAACCCAAATAAACAGAATCAGAAATAAAAAAGGGTGACATCACAACAGAAACCACAGAAATCCAAAAGATCATCAGAGATTACTTTGAGAGCCTGTATGCCGTGAAACATGAGAATCTAGAAGAAATGGATCAATTCCTGCAGTCCTATAACCTCCCACGGCTGAAACAAGAAGACCTCCAATACCTGAATAAGCCTATCACCATTGAGGAAATAGAAACAGTAATTAAAACACTTCCCAAACACAAAAGCCCAGGTCCAGACGGATTCCCTAGTGAACTCTACCAAACCTTTAAGGAGGGACCTACTGCCTGTCCTGTTCAAGCTCTTCCAGGAAATAGAAGAAACAGAAACACTCCCAAACAGCTTCTACGAGGCACATATCACCCTGATACCCAAAGCAGGGAGAGACAACACAAAGAAAGAAAACTACAGACCAATATCCCTGATGAACACGGATGCTAAGATCTTCAACAAAATACTAGCAAACAGAATCCAAAGACTCATCAAGAAGATTATACATCATGACCAAGTAGGATTCATCCCGGGTATGCAAGGATGGTTCAACATTCGCAAGTCAATCAACATAATACATCATATCAATAAGAGAAAAAATAAAAACCATATGATCCTATCAATAGACGCCAGAGAAAGCATTTGACAAGATCCAGCACCCGTTCATGATTAAAACCCTCCAGAAAATGGGAATTGAAGGGACTTTCCTCAAGATAGTTACAGCCATCTACCAAAAGCCCACAGCGAGCATCATTCTCAATGGGGAAAAGTTGAAAGCCTTCCCCCTGAGATCAGGGACAAGACAAGGTTGCCCACTCTCACCTCTTTTATTCAATATAGTACTGGAAGTACTTGCGATAGCAATCAGAGAAGAAAAGGACATCAAGGGGCATCCAGATAGGCAAGGAAGAAGTCAAGCTATCATTATTTGCAGATGACATGATATTATACCTAGAGAACCCTAAACTCTCTACCAAAAAACTCCTAGAAACAATAGACGCATATAGTAGAGTGGCAGGATACAAAATCAACACCCAAAAGTCGGTGGCTTTCCTATATACAAATAACGAAAGAGAAGAAAGGGATATTAAGGAAACAATTCCATTCACAATTGTGCCACAGAAAATCAAATACCTAGGAATCAACTTACCCAAGTGTGTAAAGGACCTGTACAAAGAAAACTACAAGACACTGCTCCAAGAGATAAAAGAGGACACAAGGAAATGGAAACACATTCCCTGCTCATGGATGGGGAGAATCAACATTGTCAAAATGGTAATACTCCCTAGAGCTCTATACAGATTCAATGCAGTCCCTATGAGGATACCCATGACATTCTTCAAAGAAATTGACCAAACAATCTTGAAATTTGTATGGAACGATAAACCCCCAAGGATAGCTAAAGCAATCCTCGGGAAAAAGAAGATGGGAGGCATCACCTTGCCCAACTTCAAACTGTACTACAAGGCAGTAGTAATTAAAACAGCATGGTATTGGAATAAAAACAGACCCGTGGACCTATGGAATAGAATTGAGTATCCTGACACCCAACCTCAAACACATGATCATTTAATCTTTGATAAAGGTGCAACGAGTCTAAAATGGAGTAAGGAAAGCCTCTTCAATAAGTGGTGTTGGGAAAACTGGGCAGCGACATGTAAAAAAATGAATTTGGACCTGTGTCTAACACCATGCACAAAAAATCAGATCAAAGTGGATTAAAGATCTCAATATCAGACTTGAATCCATAAAGTACATTGAAGAAAATATAGGAAAAACCCTCCATGACATTGAAGCTAAAAGGCATCTTCAAAGATGAAACATCTCTAACAAAGCAACTAGAAGAAAAGATAAATATATGGGACTACATGAAACTAAAAAGCTTCTGCACCTCAAAAGAAACAGTGACTAAGATACAAAAGCAGTCCACAGAATGGGAAAGAATATTCACCCAATACTCATCTGATAAGGGGTTAATATCCAGGATATATCAGGCACTGGTAGAACTTTACAAGAAGAAAACAAACAACCCCATCAAAAAATGGGGGAGAAGAAATGAACAGAAACTTCAGCAAGGAAGAAATTCGAATGGCCAAAAAACATATGAAAAAATGCTCATCATCACTAATCATCAGAGAGATGCAAATCAAAACAACAATGAGATACCATTTTACACCACAGAGACTGGCACATATTCAAAAGAACAAGAACAACAAGTGCTGGCGTGGGTGTGGGGAAAAGGGACACTCATCCATTGTTGGTGGGAATGCCGGCTGGTACAGCCTTTCTGGAAAACAATATGGACATTCCTCCAAAGACTAGAAATTGAACTCCCATTTGACCCAGCCATACCACTCCTGGGAATCTACTCTGGGAAACCAAAAATACGCGAGCGGAAACACCATCCCTACTTTTATGTTCATAGCAGCATTATTCACAATAGCCAGAATCTGGAAGCAACCCGAGTGCCCGAAAATAGATGACTGGATAAAAAAGCTTTGGTACATCTACACAATGGAATACTATGCAGCTGTTAGGAAAAATGAAGTTATAAAATTTGCCTACAAATGGATGGACATGGAGAAGATTATGTTGAGCGAAATTAGCCAGAAGGAGAGAGACAGTTACAGAATGACTGCATTTATCTGCATAACATAAATATATAGGTACATATTATGATACCAATATCCAAGGTCAAGTGAAACATACATCAGGAGGTTCTGTCAAAGGTGGAAATTATCACAAACGTGTGGGAGTCAGAGGCTAGGTAAGACAGAAAATGGAATAGTGTGCTAACAATTGTGAGGGTACTAATGCCAACCTAGAACTGAGCATTAAATAGAGGCAAAAGGATACACATGACAACCCTTTAATGTATGTTTTGTAATCCATAGTCTGGAGAGGAAGGAAAAGAGAAAGATAGAGAAATGGAAGGAAATAAAGAACCTGCCATGGAGGAGGGCTGGGGGGAGGGGGGAGGGAACCGGGGACGTTGGTGGTGGGAGATGGGCACTGGTGGCGGGATGGGTGCTGCTACACTGTACGACCAAAACCCAAATATGAACTTTTTAATTGTATATCTTTGTAATTGTAAAAATAAAAAAATTAATTAAAAAAAAAAAAAA
>JAJIBD010021300.1:27500-49978 GCA_021461705.1 Cryptotis parvus | reverse complement strand
TTTTTTTTAAGTATTTTATTATACCACCGTGAGATATACAAATAAAAAAGATATACAATTAAAAAGTTCATGTTTGGGTTTTGGTCATACAGTGTTTCAGCACCCGTCCCTCCACCAGTGCCCATCTCCCACCACCAACATCCCCGGTTCCCTCCCCCTTCCCCAGCCCTGCTCCATGGCAGGTTCTTTATTTCTTTCCCTTTCTCTCTCTTTCTCTTTTCCTTCCCTTCCAGACTATGGATTACAGAACATACATTAAAAGGTTGTCATTTGTATCCTTTTGCCTCTATTTAATGCTCAGTTCTAGGTTGGCATTAGTACCCTCGACTATTGTTAGCCCCCTGTTCCATTTTCTGTCTTACCTAAACTCTGACTCCCACACGTTTGTGATAATCTCCACCTTTGACAAGACCTCCTGATATATGTTTCACTTGACCTTGGATATTGGTATCATAATATGTACATATATATTTATGCCATGCAAATAAATGCAGTCATTCTGTATCTGTCTCTCTCCTTCTGGCTAATTTCACTCAACATAATCTTCTCCATGTCCATCCATTTATAGGCAAATTTTATAACTTCATTTTTTCCTAACAGCTGCATAGTATTCCATTGTGTAGATGTACCAAAGCTTCTTTATCCAGTCATCGATTTTCGGGCACTCTGGTTGCTTCCAGATTCTGGCTATTGTGAATAATGCTGCTATGAACATAAAAGTAGGGATGGTGTTTCCGCTGCGTATTTTTGGTTTCCCAGAGTAGATTCCCAGGAGTGGTATGGCTGGGTCAAATGGGGAGTTCAATTTCTAGTCTTTGGAGGAAAGTCCATATTGTTTTCCAGAAAGGCTGTACCAGCCGGCATTCCCACCAACAATGGATGAGTGTCCCCTTTTCCCCACATCCACGCCAGCACTTGTTGTTCTTGCTCTTTTGAATATGTGCCAGTCTCTGTGGTGTAAAGTGGTATCTCATTGTTGTTTTGATTTGCATCTCTCTGATGATTAGTGATGATGAGCATTTTTTCATATGTTTTTTGGCCATTCGAATTTCTTCCTTGCTGAAGTTTCTGTTCATTTCTTGTCCCCATTTTTTGATGGGGTTGTTTGTTTTCTTCTTGTAAAGTTCTACCAGTGCCTGATATATCCTGGATATTAACCCCTTATCAGATGGGTATTGGGTGAATATTCTTTCCCATTCTGTGGACTGCTTTTGTATCTTAGTCACTGTTTCTTTTGAGGTGCAGAAGCTTTTCAGTTTCATGTAGTCCCATATGTTTATCTTTTCTTCTAGTTGCTTTGTTAGTGATGTTTCACCTTTGAAGATGCCTTTAGCTTCAATGTCGTGGAGGGTTTTTCCTATATTTTCTTCAATGTACTTTATGGATTCAAGTCTGATATTGAGATCTTTAGTCCATTTTGATCTGATTTTTTGTGCATGGTGTTAGACACAGGTCCAAATTCATTTTTTTACACGTTGCTGCCCAGTTTTCCCAACACCACTTGTTGAAGAGGCTTTCCTTACTCCATTTTAGACTCATTGCACCTTTATCAAAGATTAAATGATCATGTGTTTGAGGTTGGGTGTCAGGATACTCTATTCTATTCCATAGGTCCACAGGTCTGTTTTTATTCCAATACCATGCTGTTTTAATTACTACTGCCTTGTAGTACAGTTTGAAGTTGGGAAAGGTGATGCCTCCCATCTTCTTTTTCCCGAGGATTGCTTTAGCTATCCTTGGGGGTTTATTGTTCCATACAAATTTCAGGAGCGTTTGGTCAATTTCTTTGAAGAATGTCATCGGTATCCTTATAGGGACTGCATTGAATCTGTACAGAGCTCTAGGGAGTATTACCATTTTGACAATGTTGATTCTCCCCATCCATGAACAGGGAATGTGTTTCCATTTCCTTGTGTCCTCTTTTTATCTCTTGGAGCAGTGTCTTGTAGTTTTCTTTGTACAGGTCCTTTACATACTTGGGTAAGTTGATTCCTAGGTATTTGATTTTCTGTGGCACAATTGTGAATGGAATTGTTTCCTTAATATCCCTTTCTTCTGTTTCAGCTATTTGTATATAGGAAAGCCACTGACTTTTGGGTGTTGATTTTGTATCCTGCCACTCTACTATATGCGTCTATTGTTTCTAGGAGTTTTTTGGTAGAGAGTTTAGGGTTCTCTAGGTATAATATCATGTCATCTGCAAATAATGATAGCTTGACTTCTTCCTTGCCTATCTGGATGCCCTTGATGTCCTTTTCTTCTCTGATTGCTATGGCAAGTACTTCCAGTACTATATTGAATAAAAAGAGGTGAGAGGGGGCAACCTTGTCTTGTCCCTGATCTCAGGGGGAAGGCTTTCAACTTTCCCCCATTTAGAATGATGCTTGCTGTGGGCTTTTGGTAGATGGCTGTAACTATCTTGAGGAAAGTCCCTTCAATTCCCATTTTCTGGAGCGTTTTAATCATGAACGGGTGCTGGATCTTGTCAAATGCTTTTTCTGCGTCTATTGAAAGGATCATATGGTTTTTATTTTTTCTTTTATTGATATGATGTATTATGTTGATTGACTTGCGAATGTTGAACCATCCTTGCATTCCCGGGATGAATCCAACTTGGTCATGATGTATAATCTTCTTGATGAGTCTTTGGATTCTGTTTGCTAGTATTTTGTTGAAGATCTTAGCATCCGTGTTCATCAGGGATATTGGTCTGTAGTTTTCTTTCTTTGTGTTGTCTCTCCCTGCTTTGGGTATCAGGGGTGATATGTGCCTCGTAGAAGCTGTTTGGGAGTGTTTCTGTTTCTTCTATTTCCTGGAAGAGCTTGAAAAGGACTGGCAGTAGGTCCTCCTTAAAGGTTTGGTAGAGTTCACTAGGGAATCCGTCTGGACCTGGGCTTTTGTGTTTGGGAAGTCTTTTAATTACTGTTTCTATTTCCTCAATGGTGATAGGCTTATTCAGGTATTGGAGGTCTTCTTGTTTCAGCCGTGGGAGGTTATAGGACTTCAGGAATTGATCCATTTCTTCTAGATTCTCATGTTTCACGGCATACAGGCTCTCAAAGTAATCTCTGATGATCTTTTGGATTTCTGTGGTTTCTGTTGTGATGTCACCCTTTTTATTTCTGATTCTGTTTATTTGGGTTCTCTCTTTCCCTGTCCTTACAAGTCTTGCCAATGGTTTGTCAATCTTGTTTATTTTTTCAAAAAACCAGCTCTTGGTTTCATTAATCTTTTGGATTGTTTTTTTTGGTTTCCAACTCATTGATTTCCTCTCTAAGTTTTATTATTTCCTTTTTTTCTGCCTGGGTTGGGCTCCTTTTGTTGGTCTTTTTCTAATGTCTTCAGCTGTGTAGTCAGGTTATTTATGTGGGCCCTTTCTTGTTTCCTGATGAATGCTTGCAGGGCTATAAACTTCCCTCTTAACACGGCTTTTGCCGTGTCCCACAAGTTCTTATAATTGGTATCTTCATTTTCATTTATTTCCAGAAATCTTTGGATTTCCTGTTTGATTTCTTCTATGACCCATTTGTTGTTCAGCAGTGAGCTGTTCAGTTTCCAGGTGTTTGGTTTGACTCCCTGTTTTTGCGTACGGTTAACTTCCATTTTCAGTGCATCATGGTCTGAAAAGATAGTTGACACAATTTCTATCTTTTTAATTTTATTGAGGTATGCTTTGTGGCTCAGCATGTGGTCTATCTTGGAGAATGTTCCATGTGCACTAGAGAAAAATGTGTATTCAGCTTTTTTGGCATGAAAAGCCCTGTATATATCTACTAGCTCTCTTTCTTCCATTTCTTCCTTCAGGTCCAATATTTCCTTGGTGAGTTTCAGTCTTGTTGATCTGTCCATCGTTGATAGAGCAGTGTTGAAGTCTCCAACTATTATTGTGCTACTGTCAATGTCTTCTTTGAGGTCTCTTAGCAGTTGTTTTATGTATTTTGCTGACCCCTCATTGGGTGCATATATGTTTAGTAGTGTAATTTCTTCCTGGTGTACATACCCCTTAATTAATAAGAAGTGGCCTTCGTTGTCCCTTCTAACCTTTTAAGCCTGAAGTCTATATTATCTGATACTAATATGGCCACACCAGCCTTTTTGGAGGAGTTGTTTGCATGGAGAATGGTCTTCCAACCTTTGACTCTGAGTCTGTGTTTGTTCTGCTTATTCAGATGCGTTTCTTGTAGACAGCAGAATGTTGGGTTCAATTTTTTTAATCCATTTTGTCACTCTGTGTCTCTTAATTGGTGCATTTAGACCATTGACATTGAGAGAGATTATTGTCATCGGATTTTGTGCCATCTTTCTTTTTGTGTTTGTTGTGCTTATGGGTTTGGTCGCATTAGAGTAGACCCTTCAGTCCTTCTTTTAAAGTTGGTTTTGAGTCCATGAAGTTCCTGAGTTGTTGCTTATCCATGAAGTTGTGTATCTTTCCTTCATATCTGAATGTGAGCCTGGCCGGGTAAAGAATTCTCGGTGAAGCCTGCAGTTCATTGAGCCTTTTCGCAATATCCCACCATTGTTTTCGGGCTCGGAGTGTTTCATCAGAGAAGTCTGCTGTAAATCTTAGAGATGTTCCTTTGTATGTGATTTCCTTCTTTGATCTTGCTGCTTTCAGTATTCTATCCCTATCTATAGTTTTTGTCATTTTTATTAAGATGTGTCTTGGAGTATTCTTGTTGGGGTTTCTTTTAGCTGGTATTCTACGGGCCTCTTGGATCTTGAGGCAAGCATTCTTTAGTTCCGGGAACTTTTCAGCAATGATGGCTTTGACAGTTTCTTCTTCATCAGGGTTTTCTTCTTGCCCTTCTGGGACCCCAATGATCCGTATGTTGTTTCTTCTGGCTTCATCCCGATTATCTCTTGTTGTCTGTTCGGTAATTGTGAGCCTTTTTTTTCTATCTTCTGGTGTTGTGTACAGAATCTTTGGAACTTCGTCTTCGAGATCACTAATTCTTTCTTCAGTAGCTATTATTCTGCTATGATGGCCTTCCACTGTGTTTTTTTATTTCATTTACCTCATTTTTAATACCTGTCATTTCCCTTTGCATTTTCCTCACTTCTGCTATCATGTCCTCTTGTATTTTATTGATTTTGCATTCCATTGCTTCTTTGAATTCCTTTTGAATCCTTAACAGTTCTTTCCGAAATTCTTTTTCAGATAGGTTATGCAACTCATTGGTATTGCTTGACTCATCTGGACCAGTGACTTCACTCACAGAGCTTGATGGAATTTTGCGTTGCTTTACCATTATGACTATTGTAGGTTGCAACTGTGAGTTCTTGGGTGACTAGATAGTACAGTTAGTAGGGGTCTGGTCTGTTTGAAGAGTTTGGGTGGGTAGCAAGGATGTAGGAACCAAGGTTCACTGGTACTTCATGCAAGGTAGGTAGTGAGAGGGTCGCGCGATGGCGCTAGCGCGTCCGCGCGGTTTTGAGTTTTGGGATGTTCCCAGAAGCTCAGGGGCGCAGGGTCGGGCTGGAACCAAGGCACTTTGCCTTGGTTCCCGTTGATGGAGTTTCCGCTCTTCCCTGGGGCAGCTTGGGGTCCGCGGAGACGCAAGAATTACTCACACACCTGTGGGGGAGTCGAGGCGTTTCCCGGGAACTCAGGGCGCACGGGTCGGGGTCAGTCCGGGCTGGAACCAAGGCACTTTGCCTTGGTTCCCGTTGATGGAGTTTCCGCTCTTCCCTGGGGCAGCTTGGGGTCCGCGGAGACGCAAGAATTACTCACACACCTGTGGGGGAGTCGAGGCGTTTCCCGGGAACTCAGGGCGCACGCGGGTCGGGGTCAGTCCGGGCTGGAACCAAGGCACTTTGCCTTGGTTCCCGTTGATGGAGTTTCCGCTCTTCCCTGGGGCAGCTTGGGGTCCGCGGAGACGCAAGAATTACTCACACACCTGTGGGGGAGTCGAGGCGTTTCCCGGGAACTCAGGGCGCACGGGTCGGGGTCAGTCCGGGCTGGAACCAAGGCACTTTGCCTTGGTTCCCGTTGATGGAGTTTCCGCTCTTCCCTGGGGCAGCTTGGGGTCCGCGGCCCCCCCCCCTGTGGGGGAGTCGAGGCGTTTCCCGGGAACTCAGGGCGCACGGGTCGGGGTCAGTCCGGGCTGGAACCAAGGCACTTTGCCTTGGTTCCCGTTGATGGAGTTTCCGCTCTTCCCTGGGGCAGCTTGGGGTCCGCGGAGACGCAAGAATTACTCACACACCTGTGGGGGGAGTCGAGGCGTTTCCCGGGAACTCAGGGCGCACGGGTCGGGGTCAGTCCGGCTGGAACCAAGGCACTTTGCCTTGGTTCCCGTTGATGGAGTTTCCCGCTCTTCCCTGGGGCAGCTTGGGGTCCGCGGAGACGCAAGAATTACTCACACACCTGTGGGGAGTCGAGGCGTTTCCCGGGAACTCAGGGGCGCACGGGTCGGGGTCAGTCCGGGCTGGAACCAAGGCACTTTGCCTTGGTTCCCGTTGATGGAGTTTCCGCTCTTCCCTGGGGCAGCTTGGGGTCTGTGTATTTTATTTTTTCTAACACATTATCTGTCTTAGGGGTTGCCTGTTTCTCCACTTGAGATATGTACTATTGTCCATTCCCTCTGGAGAAGACCCTTCTCTCTTGAACACTGCCTTTACACCCCCTATATTTCTCTAGATAATACTATTTTATTTCACTGAACTATTTTACTTCTGAAATTCTTTCCTGACGGAGGGTAGAATGATCCTGAAAACCTGGGAAAAGGTTAGGACTGACTTTCATTTTCTTGCAGTTATTAATACCTTGCTTCAGAATGAATCCACAGCTCCCTGAGAATTTGGGTGGTGGGGAACAGTTCCTATACTGTGAACTTGAGTTATTTTGTAGAGCTGATGGGGTTGTTGAATAGGGGTTGTTGAATATGAACTCATGGAAGATTTTACCAGTATTAACATCCCAGCTGGCCCCACCAGGTGTTGCAGGTGTGGCTGCAGTGCCCGGCTATGTTGGGCAAGTGGCAGACAGGAAACAGGCTTGTCTACACCCCCAAAGTTCTGCACCGTGGGCTCTGGATGGTTGATGGTCTGACATAGAAAAAGACTAAGTCCCCTGATATGAACCCAGAGCCATGGCAGAGCCTGGGAAGCTACACATGGTGTATTTAATATGCCAAAAACAGTAACAATAATGGACCTCATTCCCAACAAATGGAGATATTACTGCTCCTGCTCGAGCAAATCGATGAACAACAGGAAGACAAGTGACAAGACAAGTGACAAGTGATAATGTTCACAGAATTAACATGTCCATGCAGACACTATTCAAATTAGAAAATGAAACAAAAATCTTAACTTTTTAAGCTAATTAAACTATTTTGGTATATTTATAGATTATGACTTGTTAATTTAGAATGATTAATAAATTAGACTCTATAGCTTCATAATTCAATGTAATTTGTAAAAGAAGGCAGTGAGAAGGAGAGTGAGAGAAAGAGATAAAGAATCTGCCATAGAGGCAGGCTAGATGAGGGTGAGGGAATTGGGGTCATTGGTGGTGGGAAATGGGTACTGGTTGAGGGGTAGGTGCTGGAAAACTGTATGACTGAAACCCTAACATGAACATCTTTTGTAGTCTACAAAAAATTAATTTCATGTTTTCCATATGTAATCACTATCACTAGTGATTACATATGGAAAACATGAAATTAAATTTTTAAAAACATTAAATTCTAAAAAATTAATTTCATGTTTTCCATATGTAATAATTTATCATTTTTTCCAATGGATAAAAAAATGGGGACTATCGCATAGGGCCTTAATGATCTGGTGATACTCGGGGGACAACAGAGAAACTGGAGATCAAACTCAGGGTTTGTCACTTGCCAGGCATCTATTTGAAGTCCCCTGACGAAAAAGTTTTATTTTGGACACCAGGTTTACAAAACTGTTATTGATAGTATTTCATACATAACACATTCCAGTTTCACACTTTTTTTTTCTTTTGGATCATACTTGGTGATGCTCAGGGGATACTCCTGGCTTTTCACTCAGGAATTATTCCTGGCGGTGCTGGGGGACCACATGGGATGCCGGGGTATTGAACCCGGGTCAGCTACATGCAAGGCAAACACCCTACCTGCTGTGCTATTGCTCCAGCCCAGCTCCACACTTTTGAGTCATATTCCTCCCCTCAATATAAATTATTTGAAGGATTACTGTTCTTCTATGTGATAATGGAAGAAAAAGTTATGGAGATTAGCTGTGGTGGTAAAACACAGAACTTAGAATATTCTGCATAGCATACAGGTTAAGAAATTTTCTAATAACATGGGGAAAAGTTCAGGAGTTTGTCTGAAGGTGGGTGTAGTCAGATATGAACTTTGGAAAGTCACTGTTGATTTTATGTGGACCATATCATTAAAAGAATGATTCTCATGAATTATTGGTGCAATGAGAATGAATGGAAGAATGAGCTAGTGGGGTGCACCTTGACTTTCCCTGAGCCAGCTTTCTTCCGGTTAAGACAGAATGTATGCTGAGAACATACTAAGGATGAGACATGGCTCTTCCCCAAACCTCATTGCATACGTTGTAGTCTTAAACTCAGAAGTTTAGGCCATGATTGTATTAGAAGAAAGGACCTTTAAGGAGTTAGTCACATTAAAATGGGACTTGTTTGTTGTGCCCTAGTCTAACCTGACTGATTTACTTGCAGAGAAACATAATCACACAGAGAGACAGTCATGTAAGCCAGCAGTAAGAAGATGGGCATGTACAGTCAAGGAAAGAGGCCCTCAGAAAAAGCAATTCTGTTGGCTTGTTCTTGAATTTCTCATCCCCAGAGCTATAAGATTAATACATTTATATCGAGCTACCTTTTCTTTGCTTTTTATTATGATAGCCTTAACAGAGTAATAGAGAAAGACTTATAAGGCTGACCAACAGGGCCATTCCAAGGTATGTATTTGCTTCACTGCATCACTGTATTACTGTATTCCCCTTCATCATCGATTTGCTTGAGCGGGCACCTGTAACATCTCCATATGTCCTGTCTCATGCTAGTAGAGCCCAAGGGCATCTGCTTGCTCCAGGTACATAAAGAGCCTCAAACCATTCCATCAGGTCATGGGAATAAGGTATATAATTGTTACTGGTATTTGGGATATCAAATATGACATGGGTAGCTTGCCAGGCTCTGCCATGCAGGTGGCATACTCTTGTAGTCACCTCTGACCTCCAGAGTTTATGATGCTGCAAGCGACCGTGTGAGCTGGGTCTTCTGGCTGTGTGAGATAGGCTCTTCTGCTGGGTGGAGTTCTGATGAGAGGGAAGTTCAGATGTGGAAAATGGAGACCCTCATGGAGTGGGGGAGTCGTCTGGCTTCTTGTGAGGCTCTGCTGGGGTGGCAGGCCAGGGCTAGAATCTGCCATCCCTCCCGGGTACCTCTGAGTGGCTGGGCACAGGGAGAGCCAGTAGCAGCTCTGCCCCATGTCTATATACTTGCTTATATTAGGTTTTGTCCAACTGGATGGATGCCCACATTCAGAGTCTTCTGATTCACTAGAATGATGCTTAAATATCTACCTTCCACTAGCCACCAGGGTGAAAGTACAGTGGTTAGGGTGCTTGCCTTGCATGCCAGTGACCTGGGTTCAAGCCCCAGAACCCCTACCGGCCCTCAAATCTCCCAAGAGTGACCCCTGAGTACAGAGCCAAGAGTAAACTCCGAGCAAGCACCACTGGTGTGATCCCAAAACAAAAATGAATCAAAACAAAATAAAGCATTCCATCAGCTGAGAAATTTCCCATGATAGCTGCATCAAGCGAGTACCCTGCTGATGGCAAAGCTGCAAAAGTTGTACTACACCAAAGTCTTTCTGCTGCAAGTCTCTGCCTGGCTCCTCCTTTGTGGTTTTCTAATCTCAGTGTCAGCTCTACAATTTGCAATCAAGAACCCTGCAGATGTAGAAGGTAGTTTCACCCAAGAATTGTGTAAAGTCCATTTTTTAAAGCAAGTCCCTTTAAGTCCAAGCAGCCTTCACTCTTGACATAGGATCAGAGGAGATTATAGAAGCTTCATTGTTAAGTAGAAGGAGAACAAGGTGAGAACAAAATAGGTAGAAACAAAATGACTTAAGACAACTTAAAAGCTATATGAAATAATTTTGTGCATTTCACAAGAAAGTAAACACAGTTTTGCACTTTTTATTTTAAAATTACTTTAATAATATTTTGAAGGAGCTGATGATTATATTTTAATTCTATTCTTAAGAATACTTAGCTAGATGTTCTGATTACATAGTGATTATTTCCTATGAGCTGTTTCCTATAGTCTTGTATTTTTGTTTCTGCATTTTTTGCATATTTCAATCTCTGCCAAGTTGAGGAAGAACTGTGTATACCCACACGGCAAGCCTGGCAAGCTGCTCGTGTAGTTTTTGATATGCCAAATACCAGTAACATTTATATTAGGTCATTCCCATGACCGAATTGTTTTAGGCTCTTTATGTTCCTGGAGCAAGCGGATGCCTTTGGGTTCTACTAGCATGAGACAGGACATATGGAGATATTACTGGTGCCCGCTCTAGCAAATAGATGATTAACGGGAAGATAGTGATAGTGATAGAAATTTCATTTCTAAATAATGAGCATGAATAAGACTGTGTCATGAGGTCGAGAATATCAGGTGTGAAAACTCAATTTTATTTTGAAATCTGTATGGCAATTTCTAAGTAAGTAATCTTAAAGGAATGATGTCATAAACTTTCTGCAGACCAAAACTTTGATTCTACCTCAAACTCATATAAGTTGTTAGAACATTTTAAATATACTGAGAAGAAAATGGAGTTACAAAAGTGAATGTGTCAATCATGTCGCATAAATAGATACTAACATTTGCAATATGTACATATACATACATTGTAAAGTTGCCTTGCACATGACTGACCTAATTTGTTCCCTGGCACCTCATTTGGTCCCGTGAGTACACCAGGAGTAATCTCTGAGCCCAGAATGAGGAGTAAGCCCTGAGTCCAGAATGAGGAATAAGCCCTGAGCACTGTCCAGTATGACCCTTAAATCAATAAATAAGTAAATAAGTAAAAAATTAGCATATCAATGAACTGTAGTTGGGTCAACTAATTTCTATATTTGGTATACCATGGAAAATTTCTTTCACATACATACCTATTTTATTATTTTAGTGGGCAAACAGTATTCTTTTGATTCAACTATCATTTATTAAGCAATAGGCATTTGGGGGATGTTTTATTGTGAATGATTAGAGACAATTTTTGGAATAGATGCTCTCCTATGCCCATCTTCAAACATTTGTGTGAGGAAAAAAATGCTTCATCTCCTTTGAGCCTGCATTTACTGTTGAAACCCGAATTCCTGTAGGAAGAGAGAAAAGCCTGGGAGGCGGACGTTAGTAAAGGCAGCAGGCAGTCTCTGAACAGAATTGGCCTTGTATGAATTTGTTTTCTAAGTCTCCAGACTTCATTGGGAATAAATTCTCTTAGCCCTTGTCTTCTATCTTATCTGCTAGGTGTTAACACCAACTGATGGCATGTTGATTTGAACAGAGTTAATGCTCTGTTTTCAGACTGCGAGGCCATGACTCAGCAGTGATTACAATTAAGCCATTTTAAAAATTCAAACAGGATAAAACAGCATAGAGAGTATTGGAGTGCATCACAGGACACAAGTGTGTCATTATTTTGTTTTGCTTAGTTGTTTTATTATGGGGGAGGCCACACCTGGAGTTTACAAGGCTCCCTCCTGGAGATTTGGGGGACCAAATTCTGGGAATGGAACCCCCACTTCCTGTTTGCAAAACACACCTGTGAACTATCTCTCTGGCTCAGTTTTGTTTTACTTCAGAGAGGTGTGTTGCAGGCGGGAGAGGTATGGGAAAGGCGATATCTTTCATTAAGATTCCCAGAAAGAGATGTAAGTGGTGACCTCTCTAAGGTTCTGGGTGGTAAGGAAGGGGAACTAATTAGTGAGAGGAGCAAGATGTGCTCAGAATATAGACCCCAAAGGGAACTCTGAAGCTTGCTTTGGGACCGAGTCAAGGCAGCCTCCTGAATTCCCAAGTCAACAGCTAGTCAGTGGGCAATATACTGTGGCAAAGATTGCTGCATATTCTCCTGTAGGGGCTGTCCCAGTAGAGCAAGAAGCAGCTGGGATCTCCAGCAGCTGAGGGACAGGGTGTTACAGATCTATGCTGGCTCCTAGCGGTCTCCTTACAGGAAGTAATCGGGACGAACTTCTCTCTTTGTGGGTCATGGTGTAAAGACTTGACGAACATGGGTGGAGAAGAATTCAACTCATCAACCTGTGAGAGAGGCTTTTAGTACTATCTTTTCATTATTTATTTGGGAAAAGGCAAATTTCCACATGCAGGATGAATTTTATCCTCTTAAGAGAGTCCCCACAAATAGCAAACAAATGCAGAGTGTTCTTGGTGCTTTAAGCTTATGCTTTAAGGCCATAACAACTGTTAAGGAGACTTAAGTACGGGTTCTGCCAGGTGCACACCACACAGGTGTGTGTGTGTGTGTGTGTGTGTGTGTGTGTATACGGACAAGAAGAACTTGGTTCTTAGGGGGACCTTGAAGCTACTAGATAAATGTGATGCATTTCAGAAAACATTTTTATATTTTAAAACTTTTTTTTTGGCTATGGATCTAATATGGAGCAAAATAGAAAATTCACTTGAGTTTTTAAGATGATATAAACTGCAGAGAATGAATTTAATGAGAGGCATTCATAGTAAGGTGTGAAGCGACGAACAGCACTCTCTTGCCCCAGAGGCATATCTGGGGACTGAGAACAGGATTAAAAGAGGCTAATAATTACCATTATGCTGGGCACTGACGACCCAGACCCATCATCTTCATGAGGTGGGTTTAGTTATCCCTACTTTTGGAGCTGGAGAGTTATTCCAGTGGGTAAGGGGATTGCTTTGAATGTAGCTGACTAGGGTTCTATCCACAGCAACACATATTGTTCCCTGAGCAGGAACAGGAGAGATCCCTGAGCACTGAGTCAGGATTGGCACAAAGGCAGGAGTAAACTCTGAACACCGGGTGGTTCCTGTATCCCACCCCAAATTTTCCCTATTTTACAGTAGGATAAACCTTAGTTCTAAGCAATTTGACTATTTGAACACACATCAGTCTAAATGGTCTAACTTGATGATAGGGAGTGGCAGAAAGCATGAAAATTGGGGCCACAGTATTAACCTGCAGGAGAGGACAAGTGACCCATCTACTTTCTCTACAAGGTTGCTTAACCCTGACCATAAACAAATTCACCTAGATTGTAGAATGAAATTAGGAAACCAAAATATGGTGATTGAAGTATGTGGTACCTTGCCAACTCTTGAACTAAAGGGGTGCCAGTCCCACAACCAAGTTTATGTGCTCTCCACAACAACAAAAATGGATGAGAAAGGGGAACGTAGACGTTTTCAAACCAAACCAGTATTTGCATAGTCCTTTGGAGGCACTTGTTTTTTAAGACACTTATCTTCCCGTGGTTCATCGATTTTTTCGAGCAGGCACCAGTAACATCTCCATATGTCCCTGTCGTGTGCTAGTATAGCCCAAGGGCATCTGCTCACTCCAGGAACATGAAGAGCCTCAAACCATTTGTTCAGGTGTTGGGGATGAGGTCTAGAATTGTTACTGCTTTGGCATATCAAATACAACAAGGTAGCTTGCCAGGCTCTGCTGTGTGGGTGGGATACACTCGCTAGTAGGCAGGCTCTCAGAGGCATAAAGATAATTTTCTGCCAAGTCATTAACATTTTAATTTTAGTCAAGCATATTTTTCAAAGTATGAAACATACCTGATGTAAGACCGTAGTTCAATATATATTTTTTAAAAATTAACTTTATTTAAACACCTTAATTTACAAAGTACAACATTTTGTACAATACAGTTGTTAGAAAGATTCATTGTTCAACACCAATCCCACCACCAGAGTGCCCCACCACTACCAGAGATCCTCATTTCCCACCCAACCCCATTCCCATGTCTGCTCCCTTAGCCAGCACTAATTATATTGACCATTACAGTCATATAAGGGAATGGTATTGATAAAGTCATGGCTCCTTTTTTGGATTGTTATGTGCAGGTCTGGCTGATTTCTGTTCTTGATTCACTGTCTGAATTTCTAGAAACTAGTGGGTTTCTGCTAGTCAACCCCAGACCCACCACTGTACCTACAGCCAACACTTATTTCAAATTTTTCTCAGTTTAATATTTTAAAAAATAAGTAGACATTATGATTTAAAATCCTGTTAACAATAGAGTTTCAGTCTTACAAAGTTCAAAACTTCAAATCCACCATCAGTGTCCATTCAAAATGTCTCAGATCCCCACACTCCTCCAATGTCACATTCTTACCTAACTTATTTTGGGAGGATAGGAAGAAGCTTGGGGCCACCCTGGTGGTATTCAGGGCTTATTCTCTCTCTCTCTCTCTCTCTCTCTCTCTCTCTCTCCATCTATTTTTTGCTTTCTGGGTCACACCTGGTGACACTCAGGGGTTACTCCTGGCTCTGCACTCAGGAATTACTCCTGGTGGTGCTCGGGAAAGCATATGGGATGCTGGGGTTTGAACCCTGGTCAACTGCATGCAAGGCAAAAACTCTACCGACTGTGCTATCGCTCCGGCCCTCAGGGCTTATTCTCGACTCTTTGCTCCTGCATCATTCCTGCAGTACTCAGATTATATGCAATCCTGAAGATAGAACTGGAGTTCATCAAATGCAAGCTAAGCACCTTAATCACCGTAAAACCTTCCTGAATGTCAATGTGCTAAACTTTCTCTTCAAAATACATAGACTAGCCAGATGAATTAGGAAACAAAATCCACCTATTGATAGCTTACAGGAAACACACTGAAATTCACAGGATAAATATAGGCTGAAAGGATAGAAAACAAACGTATAAGCCAATGGCAGACCAATGAAAGCTGGGACAGGCAGACTAAAACTAGAACTATCACTATCACTATCTTCCCGTACATCATTTATTTGCTCGAGTGGGCACCAGTAATATCTCCATATGTCCTGTCTCATGCTAGTAGAGCCCAAGGGCATCTGCTTGCTCCAGGAACATAAAGAGCCTCAAACCATTATATTAGGTCATGGGAATGACCTAATATAGTTTTACTGGTATTTGGCATATCAAATACAACAAGGGAGCTTGCCAGGCTTGCCATGCAGGTGGCATACTCTTATAGTCACTTCTAAATACAGCATTTATTGATGCACTGTGTGGCCACAAGCAGCCGAGCGAGCTGGGCTGTGATAGGCTCATCTGCTGGGTGGAGTTCTGACTAGAGGGAAGTGGAAAATGGTGGCCCTCATGGAGTGGGGGGGGTCATCTGGCTTGTTGTGAGGCTCTGCTGGGGTGGCGAGTAAGGGCTAGAACCCACCATCCCTCCTGGGTGCCTCGTGAGTGGCTGGGCACAGGGGAGCAAGTAGCAGCTCTGCCCCATGTCTGTGAGTCTCTGGATCAACATACCTGGGCTGGATTAAAAAAAGTGCTGCAGGGTGGGTGTTGATGATCCTGGCTGTGATTGGGTCATCTGCAGGGTGAAGTTCTGATGAGAGGGAAGTCCAGATGTGGAAAATGGTGGCCCCTCATGGAGTGGGGGTTAGTCTGGCTTGTTGTGAGGCTCTGCTGGGGTCGCGGGCCAGTGCTAGAACTAGCCATACTTCCCGGGCACCTCATGAGCAGCTGGGTACAGAGAGAGCAAGTAGCAGCTCTGCCCCATGTCTGTGAGTCAGTTTAAATTAAACTGCTTAACACTAGAACAAATAATATTAAATCTAAAGAACCTGGTTAGAGATAGGGATAGACTACTTATTTGTTAAGGGAATAACAGATCAAGAAGCATTAACTCTTATCTACATATATGCACCAAATAAAGAGGCAGCAAAGTTTATGGCGCTTCTACTCACACGCTAAAGAAGCACATAGATGAATCTCCATTAGTAACAGTAGACTATAAAATTCCACTTTTATCACTAGACAGATCAGTCAGAATATCAGAAAATATATAAAAGCCCTAAATTAAAAATTAGAAAACCTGGGTTTAATTGACATATATACAGGATCCCCATCCTCAAAAAAGCTTAATATAGATTCTTCTCTGTTGCACTTGGAACATTCTCCAAGACAGATCATACACTAGGGCATAACTAATGACATGCATAAATATATAAATAAAGAAATCATGTGAGGCATCCTCTCAGACCACAATGCCATGAAGGTAGACATCAACAATCCAAAGGTTGAATTATTCGGGACAAACTCAAATAATTGGAACTGAACAAAGCTACTAAATAGCACCTGGGTCAGAGCAGAAATTAAAAAAATATTGAAATAAGTGAGAAAGTGAAAAAAAGTATCAAAACTTCTGGTGCGCAGCAAAAGCAGTATTGAGAAAATTTATAGCAGTAATGGTCTACATAGGGAAAGAAGAAAAGGCTCATTTCAACAACATAAAGGCTTAAACAACTGAAAAGGAGTAAAAAAGTGATCCTCAAAACTGGTAGAAAGAAATAATAAAAAAAATCAAAGCCAAAATAATAATAAAGAAATTAAAAAAAAGTAATACAAATAGAAGCTGTATCCTTGAAAGAATAAACAAAATGACAAACATTTGTTATAGTCACAAAGTAAAAAGAAAATGTCCAAATAAATTGGATCAGAGATGAAAGGAGTTAAGTTAGAACATACACCGCAGAACCTTAAGATTTCCTGAGAGGTATCTATAAGCAACATTACACTATTAAGCTGGAGAAACCAGGAGAAATAGACTGATTCTAGGAATCATTTAATATCCTGAAGACTGAGTGAGGAGTAAATAGAAAACTAGGGCAGGCCAGTAACAAGGAAGGAAATTTAAACAGTAATTAAGAATCTCTCCAAGAAAAAGATCCCCTCAGTCCATATAAGTTCAAAAAATACGTAACTACCTGTACTCCTCAAGATCTTCCAAAATATTGAGAAACAAGAATCCTTAAAAGCTCCTTTGAAGTCAACACTAATACCCAAAGTAGAAAGGAACTACTAAAAAAAAAAGAAAACTTCAGACCCAATTCCCTGATGAAAATTTGTCCAAAAAATTCTCAAAACAATTTTATCACACTGAATCCAGTCACTATCAAAAACATCATACTATCCTTAAGATAGTGGTGGCCATCTATAACAAACCCACATCTAATATCATTCTCAATACTGAAGAAAATGAGAAAGCATTCTTCTGAGTTCAGGAAAGGATGTCTGCTCTCTCAACTTTTATTTATTATAGTATTACAAGTCTGTTCAGATTTTCTACTTCTCCTGACACAGCCTAGAGAGGTTGATGAGTCTAAGAACTCATTAGTTTCTTCTAGGTTATCCAGATTAGTGGCACTACAGTTGTTCCTGTTATAATATTTTATATTTAGGGAGTGTGTGTTTAATTTCTTCCCTTTCATCTCATTCAGATTTATTTGGATTTTCTTTCCTTCTATCATGGTCTAAAGGTTTGTCAATATTGTTTATTCTTTCAATAAAACAGCTTCTGAGGTGATTGACCCTTTGTTATATTTTCTTGATGTCTATATATGTCTAACTTATTTCTTCTCTAATTTTTATTATTTCCTTCTTTCTACTTACCTTGGATTCCCTCTTAGTTTATCAAACTGTGAGATTGGGTTACTGACTTGAACTTTCTCTTTTCTCCTATTGTAAGCCTGTATTACCCTGAATTTCCCCCTTAGAACTGCCTTTGCTGTGTCCCAGAGGCTTTCATAATTTTCATATCATTCTTGTTCATTTTTAGGAAGTCTTTTATCTTCTTTGATTCATAGTTATTCAACAATATGTTGTTCATATTCCAGATGATGGACATCCCAGGGAGATCTGGTACTTCAGGTCACAGTGTCAAGCTTGTGTTTCTGGTAACAAATTTCTAACAATCACTGATGCCCTAGTGAGGATTTCTTAGCATACTCATGAGGGAGAATTAGTACCCAGGTACTAATAAATGGGGATAGTCAGGGTACAGCAGGAGCTTTGAGGTTCAAGGTGAAGGGGAAGTATAAGGTATGAGGGATAGAGCAAATATCCTGAGGTAGAATTGGGGTGAAGAGCATGGATGAGTTGTGATTCTCATGAGTGAGCAGGGAAGCAAGAGAAGGTCCAGGTGCAGGAAGCAGGGGTGCAGCCTGACCTTTTCTGGGAGCCTGGTATAAGCAAATGAGGAACAGGCTAGTTAATTTTTCAGTAAATGTACACAATTTTAAAGCCATGACCAGATCCAAACTTTCCAGTTATACCTATTTATGGTACTTTTCTGTCCTCTCCCAGTTCCAGGTTTTTACTGCTTACCTGGAGCATCTAATTTTGCCTTTGTTTGGTGATTTCATAAAAGTGCAGTTTCAGGTGATATGTAGCATTTGATTTTCTGTCCTATGTAATTTTTTAAGATTCAACCATGTTATTGGTTGCATCAGAATTATTAATTTATGTTATTGAGTAGTATTCTATGTAAGGAGATACAATATTTGCTTTATATTTGTGGATATTTACATTGTGTACTTTGTTGCTATTGGTGGACATTTGAATTGTTTCCAGGACTTGGAATATTGTGATTATGCTGCATTGAACTAGCACATACTAAGGTCTCAGGACCTTCACCAGGAGTGGGCTCCTAGAGCAGAGCCAGAAATGAACCTTGAGCACCACCCAACCAAACAAACAAAAATCTAAACAAGTAGGAAAAATATATAGGTATGTGTTTATCATAGCTGCACGGAAAAACCATTGCACACAATACAGCCTTGAGGAAGAACAGATGGATGGTCTTTGCTTTCTGCCCTAGATTTTAGGGCGAGGTCAGTGACCATGACTTCAGTTTCTCCACTTCCACTCTTACACTGACACTACCACCTTACATTTTATGCTCTCACAATCTTCTGGAAGGACCCTGAAGACCTTCCCAATGGTGAGTCTTGTCCTATATCGCATCTAAAGCATACAACAACTTAGCAGTATTTATAGTAGGTCCTTACAATAGCATTAAAAAATAAAAGCTGTGTGCCATAAAGTGGGGAGGATTGCCAGCAAGGGAGTGGCTGAGACTCAGAGTGCATAGCTCCTGCCAAGTAGAGGAGTTTAAAGATACGTCTCCAGAAAAATCTAAAATCCAAGGAAACAGAATTCTGAGTATACCGGCTGTTATGGAGTTGGGACTGTGCACCTGTCCAACTCACAGAAGTATTATCATGAAGCAATCTAGGGATGATAAGATGGGTATTTTGTAGGCACTGATTTTGGGGATCCAGGGCAATAGTATAGTATGTAGAGCACTTGCCTTGAGTGTGGCTGACTCAGGTTCAATACCCAGCAATCCATATGGTCCCCCAAACCTTTCAGGAGTGATATCTGAGTGCAGAACCAAAAGCCAAAATTAAAAAGGTCAATCTTAATCAGGTTAGACGCATACCACAATTTTGTCTTGAGACAATATTGTTAAACCTGTGTATGTGTGTGTGTGTGTGTATGGGGGGGTGTTTCTATCTGTATTAGTTGAATCAACTAAAGTACTTTTTAAATTTTCCTTCTCAACCAAAAAACCCACAGCGAGTATCGTCCTCAATGGTGAAAAACTGAAAGTCTTTCCTCTAAGATAGGGGACAAGACAAGGTTGCCCACTGTCACCACTTCTATTCAATATAGTTCTGGAAGTACTTGTCATAGCAATCAGGGAAGAAAAATACACTAAGGGCATCCAGATAAACAAGGAAGAAGTCAAGTTATCACTATTTGCAGATGACATGATATTATACCTAGAAAACCCTTAACTCTCTATAAAAAGCTCCTAGAAACATTAGAGGGCCCAAGAACAGATAGCTGGATTAAGTAACTGTGGTACATCTAAACAAGGGAATACTATGTAGCTGTTAGGAAAAATGAAGTCATGAAATTTGCCTATAAATGGATAGTCATGGAGAAGGTCATGCTGAGTAAAATTAGCCAGAAGAAAAAGGACAGATATAGAATGACTGCATTTATTTGTGTAATATAAAAAATATGTATGATACTACTATCCAAGACCAGGCAAAACATGGATCAGGAGGTCTTGTCTATGGTGGAATCTACCACAAGTGTGTGGGAGTCAGAGGTTAGGTAAGACAGAGAAGGGAACAATGTGCTAATAATAGATGGAAATGATAATACCAGCCTAGAACTGAGCATTGGACATAGGCAAAGGGATATACATGATAACCTCTAAATATATGTATTGCAAGCCACAATGTGTAAGAGAAGGAAGAGAGAAATATAGAAAGAGAAAGAGAGAGAGAGGGATAGAGAGAGGCAGGCAAAAATTGCCTGCCATAGCCGCAGGCTGCTGGTGGGGGAAATCATGGAACATAGGTGGACATTTCCCAATGGGCACTGGTAGAGGGATGGATGCTGGAACACTGAATGACTGAAACCTTAATATGAACATCTTTATAACTGTATATCTCATGGTGGTATAATAAAAATAATACAATTAAAATAAATTTTAAAAATTTCTTATTATAAACCATCTGCTAAGTACAAGGATCTCTACTTATTAAATTCCTTCAGCTTAATTTTTATGAAGACTGTATTATTTATCCCTTTCTTTAAAACTCATTCCCTTTATCCTTTTTTCTTTCAGAAAACATACTTCTTTTTTTCTTTCTATACTCCTCACACTTCTTTCCATATGCATGCTTTTTCTTTATCCACAAAAATTTATTCCTATTGAACACTAACAGTTTAGGGAGATTTTTCTAGAGATTTGTATTTTAAAAAGGACACTCTTCTCATTTTTTTACTTTTAGTCTCAATTGAGTTTTCATGGTCAAATTACCAAGGTCAGCTGAACTTTATTTTATACAGCTGCAATGTAAGAAGTAAGAGTATATAATGCAGGGAAAACTTTAAGCTGTATGAGTTTAGTTTGAAGGTTAAAATTTTTATTGCCTTCTTTAATAGTTTCAATTATTTTCAGAAACCACATGTTTTATCAACATAATATTTTAAACTTTTTCCAAATAAAGTCAATTACTTTTGTTAGATGACATGAGTTATCCAGGTGTTGTTGGTTCAAAAATGTGGATATAATCAGTAGATGTCTCTTTTCTGTGAGTTTTGACATAGTATAATAAAAGTTTAGACATAAAAACTTTGGGGCTGAAGAGATCATACACGGGCAAGGTACTTGCCTTGCATGTGGCCGCCTGCAGTTTGATCCTCACCACTGCATATGGTCCCCTGAGGACCACCAGTTTTAACCCCCGGAACACAGTCCTAGGAGTAAGCCTTGAGCACCACCAGATGTGACACAAAAAACAAGAAGAAAAGAAAAAATAAGGATATTTCATTCTATTGTTTTGTATACTTCACCAAGTATCTCTTGCTTTGTTCTCCCCCTCCCATTTATTTATTTATTTGTTTATCTATTCATTCATTTATTTATCTATTTATTCATTTATCTTGATCACTTGATCACTTGAATCCCGTTATTCATCAATTTGCTCAAGCGGGCGTCAGTAACATTTCCATAGGACCCTATCACGTGCCAATGTAGCCCAATGGCACATTGATTCAGGAATATGAAGACCCTCAAACCGTTCTTTCAGGGTCTTGAAAAGGAAATCTGACCATCTTGTAGGTGAACGGCCATGTGATCTTTGGACATCCCGTGGGAACCAGTCGGTAACGGCTCTAGTCCAGTGGTCATCTCCAAATCTCTCATGTCCAGCCCATCTGATTTTCGATGCCTTGGCAAATGAGGCAGCGTCACTGATTCTGGAATAGCGACGGAGGTCGGAACTCTGGATACCTTCTCTCACTTGAGTGAGGCGTGATATTCCAAGCATAGCGCTTTCAATTCCTCTTTTTGGGAGACCCGAATAGCATTCTCATCCTGCTTTCGTAGGGCCTAGGTCTCTGTGGCATATGTTAATGCAGGGACATTGGTGGAGTCAAAGAAATGTGCCCGGAGCAGGAGGTTTTTTGTCCTTTTAGCTGTTTCTTCGATGCCTTTGAAGGCATTCCATGCCACTCTCCTCCTCTTGCTCAGCTCAGGTTTTAGGTCATTCATCATGTTGACTTCTTGACCTAGGTACACATAACTGCTGCATTCAGAGATGTTTGTTCCATTGAGAGTGAATGGGGCCTCCGGAACTAGTTCATTTTTCATAAACATAGTTTTCTTTAGATTCAGCTGTAGACCTATCTTTCCATATTCTCTGTCGAAGTCAGCCAGCGTTTGTGCCGCTTGGCTAATGTTTGGTGTTATTAGAATGATGTCATCAGTGAAGCGGAGGTGGTGTAGTTGCCGACCATCTATCTTCATTCCCATTCCTTTCCATTCTAATTGTTGCATGATGTTCTCGAGGGTGGTGCTGAAGAGTTTTGGTGAAATGGTATCACCCTGTCAAACACCTCTTTTGACATCAATGATCATT
>JAJIBD010021300.1:0-22500 GCA_021461705.1 Cryptotis parvus | reverse complement strand
TGTGAGGGAAGGATGGACAAAAAGGAATCCAAGAATCAAACCATTTCTTAAACACTTAAATAGATGATAATGGTTTATCTTCTCAGAGTTTTAGTTGAACTATTATAACTGCTCTGTTTACCTGGTCTTGAAAGTACAGACTCTCATTCCTTGGCTAGTGGCTATGGTATTTCAATCTTCAAGAGCAGCATCTTCCAATCTCTCTCCTGGAAGTGCTCTATCTCACATTGCCCTCTCCTGCCTGTAGCAGGTTCTACCCTATGCCATTATAAGGGATTGTGAGAGACTGCATTTAAGTTACACCATGTCTTATTCATCTTTCTTCATTGTTTTATGGATAAATGATATGAACATACTTTTTATTTCACTAGTTCAGTTAAATTCTTTGAACGATGATTGATGTCTCATTATATTGGTCCAGAGATTTTTGCATTGTGTTCTCTGTGGGATAAAAAATCTTCTGTTGCCTGCTGGGCTTCAGTAAGAAGTTACTGAACTGGTCTGTGGAGAAAATGTGATCATGGACTCTAATCCTAGAGAACTTTTGTCATGCTTCCTGGTTGTAGCCTTCCTATTTGACTTAAAGAATTTAAAGTGAATTAAATTTGTTTGACCCACAGATATGTCTGAGTTATAGCCTCTAGTACTTGTGGATGGAACTTATTTAGAAATAGGCCTTTGTGGAGGTAATTAAGTTAAGAGTCTCAAGATAATTTGATCCTGTAAGTGAAAAGGCTCAAAACTTTATTTTGTTGTACACAGTACCCTTTGCTTCTGCCTTTCCCTTAATATTGATAAATATTTCTAGAAACTCTGCAGTTAGTGTTATACTACTAGTCAACCATGGACTAGAGAGAAAGAGCAAGCAAACAGCTGATGTCTTGTCCTGGAGGGCATCACATAGACCACTAAGGCCGAGTCTCATATTCTTTTTTAAATATTTTATTATACCACTGTGAGATATAAAATTACAAGATGTTCATGTTTGAGTTTCAGTCATACAGAGTTCCAGCACCCATCCCTCCACCCATGCCCATTTCCCATCACCAATGTCCGCACTTCCCTCCCCCATACCCCATCCTGCCTCCAGGGCAGGTTCTTCATCTCCTCCTTTCTTTCTCCTCTCTCTCTCTCCCTCTCTCTCCAACTCGCTTCCCTTTCTTACACATTGTGGATTGTAATAAATACATTTAGAGGTTATCATGTGCATGTTTTTTACTATAGTCAAAGCACAGTTCTCGGATGGTATCATTTTCAATGATTATCAGCAAACAGTTCCCTACTCTGTCTTACCTAGCCTATGACTCTCAAACATTGTGGTATCGGATTTTGAGATGAAGCCAGTGCATCATGGTGATCGGGCTGTGTCCAGCTGAGAGTCCGGACTGAAGGATGACTGTGGTTGTGTTGCGCGAGGTTTTCTGGCTTCTGGGAGCCTGGCAGAGGACAGGCCAAGGAGCAAAAAACCTGCCCCCCACTCCAAGACACCCCATTAGTGTAGCACAGGGTGAGCAGGCAGAGACTCAGCCCTGCACCTAAATACCTGGTGTCAGGCTGAAATCCTCTGCAGCAGTTCTGGGTGGGGTTTGTGGAAGGAACCAACTAGGGTGTAGGTGGCCCGAGTCCAGGCTCCCTAAAAAGCCTGAATTGGAGTAGTCGCTGAGTCCCGCATCCCTGGTCTTGAACTTGGCTTCTCTCTTGGGTCGGGCTGTGTCCAGCTGTGGAGTCCCGACAGAGGATGACTGTGGTTGTGTTGCGCGGGTTTTCTGACTTCTGGGACGTTGGTGGAGGACAGGTCAGGGGAGCAAAAACCTGCTTCCAAACAAGACGCCCATTCATCTAGCTCAGGGCGGGCAGGCAGAGACTCCACCTTGCACCTGAATAACTGGTGTCCGGGCGAGAGCCCTAGCACCATTTCTGGGAAGGGCCGCCAGGAATGGAGGGCGGCAAGGTGCCGGGAGGTGGCCAAGTCCAGGCTCCCTGGTTGGCGTAGTCGCAGAGTCCTGCATGCCTGGACTTGAACTTGGTTACAATATTGGGTCGGGCTCCAGTCTCACATTCTTTGGGCTATCTTTTTGTTCTGTTTTGTTCTGTTGGGTAGGAGGCAATCGCTGGTGATGTTCTATTACTGGCTCTGTGTTCAGCAGTAAACCCTAGAGGTGCATGGGAAATCGTATTGGAACTGGGTTGACTGTAGCTGTGGTAATCACCTTACACTCCTGTGTTATCTCTGGCTCCTAGCAGTGTCATTTAAGTTTTACAAAGGTCATCTCCACCAAGTGACTTCAACAAACCACAGCTGTCAACAGGATGCTGCATCTGTTCTCCAGGATCCTTTTCACCTTGCCAGTACACCACCTTCTGTGTCTGCCACTTTTCCACCAGCCCTTTATAACCCCAAACTCTAGCCTGAGAGTGAGATGGTTCGGAGACAAGTCTTTCTCTTCTCAGGTTACTAACACAGGAATAAACCTGTTGTACTTACACCAACCCTTCTTTCTTATAGTAATGAGCTTGAGTAGTGAGCAAGCCAATTCTGGGTTTGGTACTATCTCAAGATGAGCTCATTCTGGATGAAGTTTGACCCCTCCATCCAATGGCAGATGCCCTTTCCAGAGGGCATTGGAGATACAGAAACACAGTAGAAAAGGCAATTTCGGATTGAAGAGGAGTTAATTACAACTGTGTGATAAAGGGTTTCAGGATTGCCAGCAGCCACCTGAAACTAGGAGGTTCTCTCCCAGAACCTCGCCCTGTTTATTGTAGTCCTAGGAAGCAAATGCAGTAATATTTTAGCCAATTGCTCCTTTTAAACCAATAAGTCTGCTAACACCAAAATACTCTGAGAAGTTGTTCACTGTGAGAGCTGCCCAGTGATCTTGGAATGTTGAGAGGATGGATGTACAAAGGCAAAACCAAATGGGAGTTTTCTTTATATGACAAAGGCAAGCCAAAATATACTGAACCCAGCTGTGTGTTTTATATTCATTACTTAATATAATTCTCATATTTTTCTTTGCGAGGAAGGTACTTTTAAAAGTTTATAAAATAAACTTTTATTTTCCCCTTTTCAGATTTTGAGTCAGACCTGGTGATGCTCAGGGATTATTCCTGTCTCTACACCCAGTAATGATTCCCAGCAGTGGCCATATGGGATGCAGGGATAGAACCAGTGTTGGCCACATACAAGGCAAGTACCTTACCTGCTGTACTTCTCTATGGTTTCATGAAAGCTTTTATGGAACCTCAGAAACTACAGCAAAGACAGCAGATAGGTAAAACGGGAAATTTCTAACCAAGGCCTTCAAAATTCTAAGTACAGGTGTTGAAGATCATGATTAAGAGCTGAAATTGAGCAAATCTTTCAAATAGTTGTTTACATTTCGTTTTTCCATATCTATGTAGAAAAATGGTCACCTGCTCCTTGAGGTGTTGCAGGTGTGAAGTGGTGCCTGGCTGCATCGGCAGGTGGCAGACAGAGGACCGGCTTGTCTACATCCAGGGCTCTGCTCTGTGTGCCCTGGATGGTTGATGGTCTGACATAGAAAAAGACTGGGTCCCCTGGGATGAACCCAGAGTCACGGTAGAGCCTGGCAAGCTACCCGTGGTGTATTCATTATGCCAAAAACAGTAACAACAATGGACCTCATTCCCAATGAACGGAGACATTACTGGTGTCTGCTTGAGCAAATCGATAAACAATGGGAAGACAAGTGATACAAATGATGTAGAAAAAGCTATAATTTTCAAGGGTATAAACTATAATTTTCAAAGCTATAAGCCAACTCTTATAGTTTAAAAATTAGTTCAATGAAACTTTAATTTTTATCCATATTCATTTTTATAAGAGGTTAATATCCAGGATATATCAGTCACTGGTAGAAATTTACAAGGAGAAAACATCCAACCCCATCAAAAAATGGGAGGGAAGAAATGAACAAAAACTTTGACAAGGAAGAAATTCGAATGGCCAAATGGCATCTCTTTGTTTAAACTTCTTGTGCTTTTGGTTTTTGTCTTATTTTACTGTAGACCCTTCAGTCCTTTTAAAGTTGGTTTTGAATCTATTAATTTCCTGAGCTGTTGCTTATCTATGAAGTTGTGAATCTTTCCTTCATATCTGAATGTAGGTCTTGCCGGGTAAAGAATTTTGGTAAGGCCTGCAGTTCTGAGCCTTTTCACAATATCCCACCATTGTTTTCGGGCTCAGAGTGTTTCATCTGAGAAGTCTGCTGTAAATCTTAGGGATGTTCCTTTGTATGTGATTTCCTTCTTTGATCTTGCAACTTTCAGTATTCTATCTCTTTCTATTTTTTTTTGTCATTCTAAATAGAATGTGTCTTGGAGTATTCTTTATTGGGGGTTCTTTCAGCTGGTATCCGACGGGCCTCCTGAATCTGGGAGCAAGAGCTCTTTAGTTTCTGGACTTTCTCAGCAATGACGGTTTTGAGAGTTACTTCTTCATGAGGGTTTTCTTCTATCCCTTCTGGGACCCCAATGATCCATATATTATTCCTTTTGGCTTCATCCTATTATCTCTTGTAGTCTGTATTAATTGTGAGTCTTTTTTTTTCCATCTTCTGCTGTTGTCTAGAGAATCTTTGTACATTGTCTTGGGAGATCAACAATTCTTTCTTCAGTATTTGTTACTCTTCTTTGGAGGCCTTCCATTGTGTTTTTCATTTCACTTACCACATTTTTAATATCTCTCATTTTTGCTTGTATTTTGGCTCCATTTTCCACATCTGGACTTACCCCTCGTCAGAACACCCAGCAGACCAGCCTATCACAGCGGCCGTGCAGTTCATCAATAAATGCTGGATTTTGAGATGACTACAAGAGTATGCTACCCGCACGGCAGAGCCTGGCAAGCTACCCGTGTCGTATTTGATATGCCAGATACCAGTAACAATTATAGACCTCATTCCCATGACCTGATAGAATGGCTTGAGCCTCTTTATGTTCCTGGAGCAAGCAGGTACCCTTGGACTCTACTTGCATGAGACAGGTCATATGGAGATGTTACTGGTGCCCGCTCGAGCAAATCGATGATGAACGGGAAGACAGTGATACAGTGATTCATTTTTATCTAAAAAGAAACATCTAAATACATTAGAAGTGTTACATAGATCTTACTGATACCCATAAGATTAAGAAAATAGTATCTTTCCCCAAAGTTAGGTATTTGTTGGTGATGGGGTGTCGGGGACACCGACCGGGGTCACCGACAGTGCCGGGAAGCGAAGTTCCCTTCTTCCTCCGAAGCCAGTGAGGAATGGATGAAAACTCAGGAATCCGATGTAGTTTTAAAAGGGCTTTACTATCACAGGTTCCAATATATAATCCAAGAGCAGGGAAAACCTCCGGACTCTGGGTTTCCAGCTAGGCCTCAGCCACAAGTAGGCCAAGATGGCTGCCACCACGTGTTGAGGCCCAACAGAGATGGAGAGTACGGAGAAGCAAAATGCCAAGGGAAGCTGAAATGGCAAAAGGGAAAAAAGAAGGGGCTTCTTTCTTCTTGCAGCTTATTTTATAGCTAGAAAACCACCCAAACTCCCGAGCCCAGCCCATTCTGGGCTGCGCTATCTAGAGATGAAAACAGGAAAATAGCTCTATAGAAATGTAGCAACTTCAGGAGACCATCTGGCTGTTTACAAGGACCCAGAGCTAATTCAAAGCCTCCTAGCAGAGCTGGGAGGAGCTATAAGCTAAATGTAACTTCCCCTGGCAGGAAGGGTCAAATGCCCTCAGGTAATTTCTCCCAGAACCTCACCTAATGTCTTGAGCCAAGATCTGCCTGGAAATGCCTTTATAGGGTAGAGAAGGGAGTTTCTGAGATGGCATGTCTCTGTACCAAAGACTAATACTAATGCCAGTTAAATATTTCTCCAAGCCTTCACAAGAGTCTCGTCTACTTCACGGTAGTTTTGTATTTTACTTGCCTTTCAGTTATCAGGGATCCATGCTTGCTTGCTTGGAGGTAAACAGCATTTCACTCTGGGCTAATCACTTAGAGATCCAACGTGGCCAGGCAAATATGCTGGTAAGATCTAGCTAGTCCCACGATGATTGTGGTAGCATGAGAGAATATTTATACCAGCCAGTATAGAATACATGGTCAGATAAGACTGCCACATATAGACTACCCCCTATCTAGAAGTGACCTGCAGTAGGCAATCCAGGGCACATGCAGAGGCCTAGGCTTTTAGGTGTCCTGCGACAATAGGGAGAGATACCCAGTGAAGCATCTAAAAATTCATTTTCAGAGGCTCTAAAAAATTCATTACCAAGATAAATAGGAGAAAAAGCGAATTTGGATCCTCAGGGCTTACAAGTCTGGTAGGACAACCATTTTTCCTGGAGTTTCCACACATCCTTGTTCATTCAGAAAACAAACACTGGTCAATAAACCTGATAACTCATTCTGTACATGATTTTCATGGAACCTTGGACACTTCCCCTTTTATTTTATTGCAAATTGGTTTAAACAAAGTTAAAGTGGAAGCCGGTGAGGGGCTATAACCCCAATTCCAGGCTCACTGCTGCATTACCAGCTTAAGCAGAAAATTAGCTCCCATCCTCCATCTCCTCTTCCTTCTGTTGTTCTCACTGCAATTAGGCCTTCCGCACACAGTGACTGTGCTTGTTGGGGGTCTCCTTTCTTCTCATAGCTGTGGATGCCACAGGTATTCTGACCATTTTGTTCACCACTGCTCATTTGGATGACCCTACACATGCTCCAGTAAGTCTGCATTTCATGGACATAGTGCTTGTTGCAGGAGGGCAGGTGGCTGAGCCCCTTTTATGCTGGTCTCATACACACCTGGCCACCATGTGGTCAGAAGGGACTTTCTGTCTGGGGAGCACCAACTGCCGAGCTGAAAAGAGCTGCTTAGGAAGAGTTCCCTTCCTGAATACACAGCCATCTCCCTCTCCTCAACCCTCTTCCTGTCTTCCTTCAACTACTGTATGCTGATACAGACAGTATCAAAGCAAAGGCGCTTAAGGGACCACATGCTTAGGTCTTTCTTTCTAGCTTCCTGAGGGAAACTATAGAACAAAATAAGCTTCCCATGGGGTGTCAGCACCCCAAAGTCAGGCAGCCAACCCCTGCTGACAATATGGGAAATGAAGATAACTCTAGGAGCCTCTTCTGGCTCTGACCTGAGGACCCTGAGCTTTGTAATCATACTCATTTTCTGATTTTTTGCAGAAAGCCTGACATCCAGGTTGCAGTTCACTGTCTGTAAGTTGGTGGCAGGGGGAGGCATATTAATCACCTCTGGCAACAACATCTTTTAGAACATTTGTTTTTCAATCCCAGTGAATCTTCAGAGTGATTTAGAGAGGTGCAAATTTGAAACGAATTGTAATTCTTAAAGAGGCTCTTCCTTCCCTCCCTCTCATCTCAATCATTCATGACAGTGTCTGTTGATGTGTGTCTCAAAGAATAAACTGATTTGCTCACTTGATGATCAAGGGATTCTGAAGTCTTTCTGGAAGCTACTTCAAAGTGGGGGTGTGTGTGGAGAGGGGTCCTACCTGACCCCAGAACCCCACTTCTCCCTTCTCTTGTCTGTGATTTATTGGGTGCTGGCTCTGTGAATACCTGGCTGGGGAACCCTGTGTAAGTTATCAGACTTCACTTTGCCTCAGTTCCTTGTGTAAAAGAGAGGTCGTAATAATATCTGCCTTAGGGGCTTCTTTGAGACTTTCTGCTTCAGAATCACTTGTCTAAATCTATCTTAAATCTGTCTAATGCCAATTGGATTGGCACCTTCTAACTTCTGTCAGGAGGGGTTGGTCACAGATAATGAGACAAACACATAGGGACTGTCCAAGCTGGGTCAGTCACCATCACTGGCTATTTATTCAATAATTCCAACAGGTGAGTCATAATTTTAAGTCCACAGAGATATTGAGGGCAGTTAGTAAGCACATCAGCATTCAATAGGCAGAGCTAGAGGATTTTCCAGAAGGCACCCTAATAAGTAACAAAAGTAAAAAAAAATAACTTTTGCCTACACTGTCCCTACATCTAAAATACCCTAAACAGTCTCATTCTATGCTGTAGTTCTCCGTCCATTTTATTCTCTACTGCTATTCTATTCTTTCTTGGGTGCACATTTACAAGCCCTTTGCATTCTAAGACCTACACTATTTTGCCTCAGGGCATATCTGGTCCTTAGGGTTTATGGTTAGGAGAGAATTCATGGGAATTCATGGACACCAAATCTCCATCTCTGAAATTGGGGCTGAGAGTGTACTGGGGGTGGGGTGACACCTATGGGTGATCAGAAGGTGTGGAGGTCCCTCCAGATGATTGTTGGCTAGTGGTGCAAAGGAAAGGTCTGAGGGCATGGTGCTTCTTTTTTATTTATTTTTATTTTTATTTTTATTTTTATTTTTATTTTTATTTTTCCCCCCAAATTTTATTACGACTTTTTGACATACAATTGCAAGATGCTCATGTAGAGTTTTGGTTCCACAATGTTCCAACACCCATCCCTCCACCTGAACCCATCTCCCATCACCAATGTGCCCACCTCTCTCCCCCACTCCCACACCTCAACTACTAGGTGGGTTCTGCATGTCTCTTCTCTCCTCTCTATCTCTCCCTCCCGCCTAACTTTCCTACACATCATAGAATGCAGTACATTAAAGGACATAACTGTTTCCACTAGTTTGATGGACTGCGTGGCTGCAAGCGTCCATGTGACTTAAGGGCCTCATGGTCAACATCTGGACAGCGAAGGTGGCAGCTAGTGTGGTGGGCTAGTCTTATCCGGTTGCTTCCAGAACCCCCAGAGGTGAAACCCATCTGTCCGCCTGGGAGCCTCATGGTCAGCTGAGCCTGGGGAGAGCCGAGTTCCAGCTTCCCTAGCCGCGTTTGAGACTGCATGCTATGACTGGTTGCCCCAGGGCAGCTCCTGGGGAAGGGCCGGCCCCTGACTCCATCTGACGAATTCCCAGTGATTCCCACTTCTGGGAGCTGCCTACCTGGGCTCGAACTCGTTTTGCTCTGTTAATCTGGTCTTGAGGTAGCATCCCAGCGTCCGGACAGCAAAGGTAGGGCATGGTGCTTCTGAGCACCTTGTGGGATTGGCCTCTCCCTACACCCAGCAAAGTTCACATCTCCAGGGTGGCACCTGGTGATGTTCAGGCAGGGATTAGGCAGTACAAGAGATCAAACTGAAGTCCACCACTTGCAAGGCATAAGCCTTCATCTCTCCAGCTTCCAGAGTGTGCTAAGTCAGCTGTTCTTCCCAAAGAACCTTCTGTGAGTTGGGGTGGAGGAGCACAGGCTTTAACATTTCTATTCTTCACATCTCATGTTGCATTTTACATCTGCCATGAAATATCATGGTGGTTTAGTTTGGTTTGATTTGGGGGCGGGGGTGTTCCCAATCAGGGCTGGGGCTACAGTGGTCATCTCCACAGAGTCACACTGGCTACTTGGGGTACCATGTAATGCCAGGGATCAGATTTGGGGCCTCTTTTAAGCTCACATGATGTCCCCAAATCTTAGCATCCAGCATCTCTTTATTTTTTCTCTCCTATTGCCAAACCTCTGTGCAGGAATGGTCTCTGGGTAGTTCCTCACCAGATCTGCCAGTTTCATGCCTTTATGTTTTGTGGGTGAATTTTCTGCCATGGGTAGGCAGATAGCCCTTTATAATTGTTTTTATCTTTTGCCACTTTTATCTTATCAGATGCACAGTATGTCTCCATCTTCTGCTCCTAAAGATAATTACCTTTTGCTATATGTCATAAATGTCATCTTAGTCATGGCTCAAAATAGCAAATGCATTTGTTTCCAGCATGGAAAGAAATCTGGCAGCACCCTGCTTAGGGAGAGCAAGAACTCAGAGGTTGCTCCTTTCCTCCTTTCAACTCCCTCCATGTCTTTGGAGGAATTTGGCCACATAACATGAGAGTTGAGCAGACCCAGACCACATTGCTGACATTAAGCCTCCATGAACTGAATAAATCAGAACGAGATGGTAGAAAGCTGTGTGATACAGAGTGGACAAATTTGAGCAGCACTTTAGGGAAGTGCTCCCACTACTGTGGATTAAAAGAAAACTTATCAGGATCAGAGTAGGGTGGGGACACATTCCCTGGTTCTGCAGAGAGAGGGAAGTGAGTGCATTCTCCAAAGGGAGACGCAAAGATTCCCAAACACCCACTTAGGATGGTCAGTGGTTTGCAAGTGGCATGAGGTTTTCTTGCTGGATTCTGTTGGAGGACAGGTTTAGCTAACCTGGGAGCTTTGTTGTTTTGCCCACTCCCAGCTTAACCTATTTAAGTCAAGGTTCATTCTAATGAGACCTCTCTTCTATGTAAACACTGTTAGAGGGTGTGGCACTTACAGAAGTCACCTTGACTGAATAACTTCTGATTTATACATCTACTAAGACTTCTATGTTTTCTAGATTGGGCACAGCTCCTCTTTATACCCACTGCACCCAACATGGGACAGTTAGAATTTACCAGGAGACTACTACCCTGGCTACGTTGAGACTATAGGAAGACTATAGGAAGGATCATACTAGTTTGCTCTAAGGAGGCGAGTGTGACCATTTCAGTACAGGAGAACAAGATACTCAGAATCACCCTGGTGCAGATAATAATAAGGACCTTGTGGGTACCATCTAGATTACATGAAGCTCATGAAATTAAGATGTATTACTTTATATCAGCCCTCTCTTCTCTCTCTCCAGTGTTTTACATAAGAGATAATCTCGGGATTAGTCCTTGGCATAATCTTTATTATCAGGCATTGCTTGTTTGCCTTTCTTACTGCTGCCATATTAAGGGCTCTTTCGGGTCAGGAAAATAAACATTTTTGTTACTGGGTTTGGCATATCGAACACGCATCGGACAGCTTGCCAGGCTCTGCCATGCGGGCACTATATTCTCATTGCTTTGTGGGGCTCTCTCAGAGGGGTGGGTAGAATATTTGTGGTAGTTTGGATGAGTAACGGGATTCAAGTGATCAAGTGAAGTGATAATCTTTATACCTGCAATAGGGTGTGACAATTCTGACAATAGACAATTCTAACTGTCCCACGTTGGGTGCAGTGGGTATAAAGAGGGTATAAACACTCTGTTTAGAGTTCTTTGTTGACATGACCCTCCTGGTTGGATTACTTTGTGTATATAAAGGGACTGACTTGAGGCCCCTTCACTTTTGGGCCTTTTCGCTTTTGGCTTTTGGCTCCTGTGGCTTTTGGCTTTTGGCTTTTTGCTCTTTGGCCTTTTGCTCCTTCTTCTGGGTAGGACTCAGCTCGGGTGAGATCCTCTCTCTTTGGTGGGAGACTTAGGCTCTTTTGTATGGTCTAAGTTCAGACCAGAGCTAGAGTTTGTTCATTATATTGGAGTGCTGTGGACGAGCTTTTGTACTATTAAAAGCCTTTTTTGGAATTGCGCTGGACTCATGAGTTTTCATCCATTCCCCGGCGTCCTTGGAGGTAGAAGAGAACTGTCCTGACACTGTCGGGGACCCCGCGGCATTCCCCGACAGGATTCCAAGTGAGCAGAGTGTGTGTGGGAGGCTGAAGAGGCAGAGGTGTTTAGAGCATGACTGAGTGGCTGTGGCACTGTCACTAATCAGTGAAAGGCACCAGTACAAGTGCAGAAGGAGGAGGTATGTGCTCGTGAAACACACTTCAGTGCCCGTCCCCAATCTACTCCAGAATTGTTCTGTCATCAGAAACTCAGTGTTTGCTTCCCTTGTCCATCAGTGGTTTCCTCGCTATGTCACCTTGCATACGACTTAGGATTGAGATCTTCCAGTGCGTATCCTTCTCCTAAGTGAAACTGGCTACTTTCACTTGGCATGACTCCTTTCAGTTCCATCCAGGATGGAACCAAAGGCAAAATTTCATCTTTGCTTATAACTGAGCACTGTTCCATGTGTCTATGCACCAGAGAGTCTTCTTCCAGGCCCCCTAGCAGGGTACCCACATTATTTCTGGGTCTTGCTAATTGCCATGGGCACTGCAGCATGAGTCCAGCCAGCTCTTGCCTCTGGTTTCTTTGTAGGTGCCATACGCAGCCTGACCGGATGCCTTGTCCCTGCTAGAACTGCTCATCCCCAGCTACTCTCAGCTGCTGGACTTTCATGACATGTCTTATACCATTTTGAGCTCTTCTGAATCAAGTCAGTTCCCAGCCAACGGGGTCCTGTCACTCACCTGAGGCATGTACCTCAGTGGAGGGGGCACCAGTGTTCAGGGCTGTGACACCACCAGGCACTAGATATTCTTTGAATAACCTTCCCTATTTTCAATCCAGCTTTGGGGTTGTCTGCTGGAATTGTTAGCATGAAAGTGGACTTTCCTGTGCTAGTGGGTTCTTGAGAATTGTATGAAAGATTTGCACATAAAACTCGGAAGTTTCAAAATTTGTTTATTTTACAGAAATGGTTCCAGGTTCCTCCACTGATGTCCAGGCCTCTCTTTTACCTGTGAATGATATCACCAGTCCTGGAGGTGCTGAATCAGAGTCCTCTGGAACCCCTGGATCCCAGTTCTTCCTGCTGTTGGAGTGGAACAGGCCTTGAAAGGGGCAGCAGAGAAGTCTATGGAAATGCCTGTACTTCCTGGCTGCTCCCTGGTAGCTCATGGTGGCAGCTTCAGTGGGTTTGGGAGCTGGGAAGGAGAACTGGACATGTAACAGGAAAGGGGTCTAGTGCTTGCCTCTCACATCCTCAGCACCCCCAGCCCCCCAGCAGAAAGCAGAGGTGGAGAGCAGCTGCTTCACTCCGCCTTCCAAATCCCACACAGATGCACAATGAATAAATGCAGAACCTCCTAGGCCATTTGGGGGGGAAGAAGGGTGTTTGTTCATGCAAACATAACAATATAACTCTCCATGAAGATCTATGGAGTAGATCTCTCTCTCTCTTTCTCTTTCTCCTCTCCCAATTTGATTTTGCTTTTTTTTTTAAAGAAATTTATTATACCACTGTGAGATATACAATTGCAAAGATGTTTATGTTTGGGTTTCAGTCATACAGTGTTCCAGCACCCATCCCTCCACCAGTGCCCATTTCCCACCACTAATGTCTCCTGATTCCCCCTCCCTAGCCTGCCTCTATGGCAAGCACTTTGCTTCTCTTCTCTCCCTCCCTCTCTCTCTCTTTCTCTCTCTCTTCCTTCTCTTATGCATAATGGCTTGCAATACATACATTTAGAGGTTATGATGTATATCCCTTTGCCTATATCTAATGCTCAGTTGTAGCTTGGTATCATTTCCAACACCTATTTGATTTTTCTAGACTTGTCTTTTATCTCTTGGTAATTCCATCTTAATATCCTTATTCCCATTCTATGATTTTTCCTTGCATTTGGCACATTTAAGTGTGTGCTTCTAAGAAGCCAAGAACACATGCCAGTGATGCACCTTTTGTTACTTGTTCTTGCTGAAACCTGTAAACAGCTGTTCTCTGGCCCAGAGCTATTTTCCCAAATGCAGTCAGGGGCTTCCAAAGGTCATGTGGGAAAGAAACTCACATGGGCACATACTAGTTCTTGACCTGGACTTTAGTCTTCAGTTTCGTATGCTAAAAAAAAACAGGGAACTAACTCACATTCACAGGGGCTGTTGATTACGTTGTCCAAGTTATAAGGCTTGGGACTAAATGTAAAAGGTATGAATGTGTACTGCTAGCCCCATGTAGAGCCAGGTAGGAGCCATGGGTGAGGTTACAGTCTACTGCTGTGTTTTCCCATAGTTCAGTGGAAAGCAGTGGAAGGGAAAAGAACTGGAAAGTGTTTTCAGAAACAGGCAGTCTGGGGCTATGGATTGACTTTCCTCTGCTTCCTTGGGAGTTTCTGCCATCAAGCCACTGTGGGGTGATTTATTCTTAAATGATTAGAGGCCAGAGACGCTAGAGGAGAAATAAAAAATATGCAGGAAGGGGCGAGGAGCTGCTCTGAAGAGCAGAGAGGAGAAAGAAGGAAGTGAGAACCAGATCTCAGAAAGCTGAAAGGGATTGACAATATGGTTCCAGTGCAGGTGAAGAGACAATGGCTGCTCTTCTGTTTTGGGTTCCCAAGCTTGCTCACATGTCTACATTCTCCTTCCTTATTAAATTTGTCTTTTTCCTTCCTTTAATTCTGTACAACACTGTGTATTTTTTAAATAAATCACTATTTTAAAGATAATCATTACCACGTCCTGAGCCCTATTGGGCATGGGGTGATGGAGCGACCATCTGATCGCTCACTGATTCTCACAATGACTTATCAACTGACTGCCATGATGATTCCTAAACCAGGACGCAGTGATGGAGGCACAGAGCAGAAAACGTGACCAGGGACAGGTAAGTAGGCTTAGGCGGGGATTAAATGCATTAGCTTTGAATTTGAATAAGCTTTGCAAGATATTTAGTTCTTGAGCAAGTTGATTGATGGAAATGAATTCATTCTTTTTATTTGAACAAATCATATTATTTAATGAGAGCAGTGCTAGCTCCTATATCTCAGGATTGTGGTACGGATTATTGTGGCATGTATATGCCTGGTGCATAAGAGCTCATAAGTGTTCCACTTCTACTGCTACTTCCTACACCTTAAAGAGTTTTCTTACCACAGTTGCCACTCACTTACCATGTTGCCATGTTAAACATGCCTCTGTGCACATGCAGTCTCCTGGTGACTGGGAAGGAACAGTGAAGGAAAAGTGGGATATCCTGTCAGAATTCAGAGCTATGCCACAGAGGACTCTGTGGGAGGAACACGGCCTGCCATTTTTTGTTTGCTTATTTATTTTGATTTGACACAACAGGGTAGATGGTTGGGGGCATGAGAACACATAAGAGTCAATTTTGGGTGACACGTGAATAATGTGCTTGCAGAATAAATCAGCCATGTCACTTTGGGGGAATTGCTGTGACTTGGGGGAGTTTACTGTCTTGTGTATGTTACAGCGTATCACTGTTCCTTGCTTTTCTGCCGGGCTGCAGCCTGTTCCTGGCCTTCCAGTCGAGGCCTGTTTCAGGCTCCTCAGGTTCTGCAAAGGGTGAGAGAAGCTCATCTGTGCTCTGTATGATTTTCACTTGCACTTTAGGGCAGTTATTTAAAGACCAGAAAATGGGGTTTGTGAAGCCACCAAAGGACCACCTTTTGCTCTGCCACCAAAGCACATAGACAAGACCAAGAAAATCTATTAATTTGAAAGGGGTACTTTCAGGTTGCTTTATGTCATTCACATAAGTAAACACCTCCCACTGGTTAGCCTTGGCGCGTGAACTTTATCCCTATGAGATAAGAGGACAGAACATGACATAGAGCTTCACTGAATGTGATGTGGCGGCAATTACTGGTGTCACAGCAATGGAGCACTGAGCAGCAGGGCTACAAGAGTCCTGATACAGGAAAACTGGTCCCACCAGTTCTCAGGTTGCTTACTTCATGGAGTGGTATCAGTTTTTAGCTGTGTGGCTGACTGACAGTATTAGGTACAAAACCAGTCCAAAGGCTCTGAACCCCCTTTAAGACTCTCTTCAAACTATTTCTATGCTCTGCCCTTAGGTAAGCTCAGCCAACCCTTAACTCTGTTCCTGTAACTCTCTATCTTCCCGCTAGGCTCTCTGCTCCTCCAACCTGGTCTCAACTGACAACTGCTTTTCCAACCCTTATATATCTCCATAATTTGGATATTGACCATTCCTTTAAGAGTTAAAGGCCATCCCTTAAGGATTTCTTAAAGGGTCCCCAATAGAGTGGTTCTGGGGATGGTGGAGATACGAGCACTTGGTAAACTGACCAGATTTGAGCAGTCTTATTGGGTAGCAACAGTTACTCTCCTGGGCTTCCTTCATGTCTGCTGCCTACAAAGTGCTCCGCACAAGTTGACTGAGAATTACAGCAAGTCAAATGGGTTTTGGTGGGGACAGAAGGAGGGATCCAGAGAAGTGATCTACCTGCACGTCCCTCTCCCTCCCTGCTTGGCAGCTGAACCTTGTATTCGTAAAGATCAGATTCAACATTTTCCCCTTAATTCAACAAGAGTCTTAAATCTCAGGAAAACTCCATCTGTTACCTCTGGAATCCAGCTATTTTTCTTTTCCTTGGGAAAACCTTTCTTGGCATGGCAGTTATTAGCATTTGTGACATGCTGGTTGAGGAAGGATGTCTTTGGAGCTTAACTATTTAGGTTCACATGTCGCCTCCTCCATGAGAAACTTCATGCTCTTTGGCAAATGACTTAACCTCTGTACTGCTGGTCCCTTGTTAGTAATTTGGGAGATTCAAAGAACATTACTTAGGATTTCATCTAAAAAAATGGATGAGTTAGTGTATGCCAAATTCTTCATGCTATTACTAGTCACTATCAATAGTGCTCAGGGGCTGCCTTGAAAACCCTAAAATATGTAGGCAGATCACTCCACATTCTCAGAGCCTCTTGCTCCTTCGGGTAAGGTTAACATCTCAGCTGACATCTTCAGGGCCATTTTGGAGCTGGAAGATGATTCCCCTCTCTTCCAGCTGGAGAAGATATGGGGACGTCTCCATATCTGCCTTCTGCCATCTTAGCAAGTTCACTATGTGACATTCTACTCATATCCCCTTATACTGCTCACATTTATACCTCTGGTCACTGGATGAAGGTGGTATCACTGTATCACTGTCTTCCCGTTCATCATCGATTTGCTCGAGCGGGCACCAATAACATCTCCCTATGTCCTGTCTCATGCAAGTAGAGCCCAAGGGCACCTGCTTGCTCCAGGAACATAAAGAGCCTCAAACGATTCCATCAGGTCCTGGGAATGAGGTTATAATTGTTACTGGTATTTGGCTTATCAAATACAACACGGGTAGCTGGCCAGACTCTACCGTGTGGGTAGCATATTCTTGTAGTCAAGATACCATATACATTATAATATGCCTGATAAGTTATAATTTACATTATGTTCAGAAAACATCATGTAAGCTTCTCAAATTTAGAGAGGTTGACTTCAAAGATTCACCATCATGGGCCAGAGCGATATCCCAGCGGGTAGGGAATTTGCCTTGCATGTGGCCGGCCCATGCCGGCTGGGGATCGGATATGGTCCCTGAACACCGCCAGGAGTAATTCTTGAGTTCAGAGCCAGGAGAAGCCCCTTGAGCATTGCCGGGTGTGACCCAAAAAGAAAAAACAAACAAAAAAACCCCTAAGATTCACCATCAGCACAGCAGAAACACAGTAAAAATAATGGGAGAAGGCAGATGCCCACTAACCTCAGTGAATGAAAAAAGACCACAAAAGGCTCTTGTAGCACCAACCAGCTCTGTAACAGAGAATGGCTTTAGTGACACCCTGTTGAGCATGATTAATGAGCTCATAAAAACAATGGCTCAGGTTAGTCAGCACAAGAAAATATGAACCAGAAATGAGAAAGCTGCATTCAGAATAAACAGAAATGAAGAGTATAATAGGGATATAAGAAACTCAATAGAAATCTAAGACAAGATCAGTGGCTCCAAGATCATAGGCAGAAACCCTCTAAAAAATGACAAGCTATATTTAAATGTCTGAAAAGAAATTGACAGCATACTGGAGAACTGTGGAAAGAGTTCAAGAGAAATATATAAAGATCCTCGGAGACCCCAAGGAACAGTAAGACAAAGTTGATGAAAACCACTAGTGAAAGAAACCGTAGACGCAGGTTTCCCAAAATTGAGGAGTGCCGGCTACCAGATCCAAAACCCCAAAGCATTCCAGTGAAAATAGAAGCAAATTGGAAAAACTCCAGGGCACGTTAAAATTAGAATAAAAAAAGTCAGAAACATATATAGACAGCTCACAAGATTCACAGCAGATCTATCAACTGAGACTCTATTAGTCAAAACAGAATGGTGGAATATATTAAATACAAACAAAATTCAATGAAATAAACACATTCCCAAGAATACTCTATCCAGCTAGATTAACACTCAGATTTTTAAAAAATTTTTTATTATACCACCGTGAGACATACAATTACAAAGGTGTTCACAATTGGTTCTTGGTAATACAGTATTCCAGCACCCATCCCTCCACCAGTGCCCCATTTCCACCACCAATGTACCTCACCCCCTCCTACCCACCCCCAGGCTGCCAGTCTCTGTGGTGTGAGATGGTACCTCATTGTTGTTTTGATTTGCATCTCCCTGATGATTAAAGATGAAAACACTTTTTCATACGCCTTTTGGCCATTCGAATTTCTTCTTTTTGGGAAGCTTATGTTCATTTCTTCTCCCCATTTTTTGATGGGGTTGGCTGATTTTTTTTTCTTGTGGGAATGCTACCAGTGCCGATATATCCTGGATATTAACCCCTTGTCAGATGGGTATTGGGTGAATATCCTTTCCCACTCTGTGAACTGTCTTTGTATCTTGGTCACCGTTTCTTTTGAGGTTCAGAAGCTTTTCAATTTTATATAATCCCATTTGTTTATCTTTGTTTCCATTTGCTTGGTCAGTGGTGTGTCGTCTTTAAAGATACTTTTAGTTTTGATGTCATGGAGCGTTTCTCCTATGTTTTCTTCGATGTGCCTTATAGATTCATGTCTGATGTTGAGATCTATAATCCACTTTGATCTGACTTTTGTGCATGGCGTTAAAAGGAGGTCTAAGTTCATTTTTTTACACGTAGCTGCCCAGTTTTCCCAGCACCATTTGTTGAAGAGGCTTTCTTTGCTCCACTTGATATTTTTTGCTCCTTTATGAAGATTAAGTGGTTGTATATTTGAGAGTGTGTTTCAGGATATTCAGTTCTATTCCATAGGTCTACGGGTCTGTCTCTATACCAGTACCACACTGTCTTAATGACAACTGCTCTGTAGTAGAGCTTGAGGTTGGGGGAAAGTGATACCTCCCACCTTCTTTTTCCCAAGGATTGCTTTAGCTATTCGTAGGGGTTTATTATTCCATACAAATTTCAGGAGTGTTTGTTCAATTTCTTTGAAGAATATCATGGGTATCTTTATAGGGACCGCATTGAATCTGTATAAAGCTCTAGGGAGTATTACCATTTTGATAATGTTAATCCTTCCAATCCATGAGCAGGGAATGTGTCTCCATTTCCTCAGGTTTTCTTTTATTTCCTGAAGTAATGTTTTGTAGTTTTCTTTGTAGAGATCCTTTACATTCTTTGTCAAACTGATTCCTAGGTATTTGATTTTCTGCGGCGCAATTGTGAATGGGATAGTTTCTTTAATGTCCCTTTCTTCTCTTTTGCTCTTTACATATAGGAAGGCCATTGACTTTTGGGTATTGATTTTGTACCCTGCCACTCTACTATAGGAATGTATTATTTGTAAGAGCCTCTTGGTAGAGAGTTTTGGGTTTTCCAGGTATAATATCATGTCATCTGCAAATAGTGACAACTTGGCTTCTTCCCTTCCTATCCAGATGCCCTTAATGTCTTTTTTCTTCCCTGATTGCTATGGCAAGTACTTCCAGTACTATATTGAATAGAAGTGGTGAAAGTGGGCAGCCTTGTCTTGTCCCTGATCTTAAGGGGAAGGCTTTCAATTTTTCCCCCATTGAGAATGATGCTCGCTGTGGGCTTGTAGTAGATGGCTTGGATTATCTTGAGGAAGGTTCCTTCAATCCCCATTTTACGTAGAGCTTTTATCATGAACGGGTGTTGAATCTTGTCAAATGCCTTCTCTGCATATATTGATATGATCATATGGTTTTTATTTTTTTTTTGTTGATATGATGTATTATGTTGATTGACTTGCGGATGTTGAACCATCCTTGCATTCCCAGGATGAATCCCACTTGGTCATGGTGTATAATCTTCTTGATGACTCTTTGGATTCTATTTGCTAGTATTTTGTTGAAGATCTTAGCATCTGTATTCATCAGGGAGATTGGTCTCTAATTTTCCCTTTTTGTGACATTTCTGTCTGCTTTGGGTATCAGGGTGATATGTGCCTCGTAAAAGCTATTTGGGAGTGTTTCTGTTTCTTCAATTTGCCGGAAGAGCTTGAAAAGAATTGGGAGTAGGTCCTCTTTAAAGGTTTTGTAGAATTCACTGGTAAATCCATCTGGATCTGGGCTTTTGTGTTTGGGGAGACTTTTGATTATCGATTCTATTTCCTCGATGGAGATAGGTTTGTTGATAGGTTTTGTTCCAGACTTGGGAGGCTATAGGAATTCAGGAATTTGTCCATTTCTACTAGGTTCTCTTGTTTCGTGGCATACAGGATCTCATAGTAATCTCTGATGATCTTTTGAATTTCTGTGGTTTCTTTTGTGATGTCCCCATTTTCATTTCTGATTCTATTTATTTGGGTTCTCTCTTTTCCTTTTCTTACAAGTCTTGCAAGTGGTTTATCAATCTTGTTTATTTTTTCAAAGAACCAGCTTTTGGTTTTGTTGATCTTCTGGATTGTTTTTTGACATTCCATCTCATTGATTTCTGCTCTAAGTATTATTATTTCTTTCTTTCTGCTTGGGTTGGGCTCCTTTTGTTGATCACTCTCTAAGATCTTAGAGTTGTGGCCTTTTCTTCTTTTCTGATGAATGCTTGAAGAGCTAAGAACTTGCCTCTTAACGCTGCTTTTGTTGTATCCCACAAGTTCTGGTAATTCATGTTTTCAGTCTCATTTGTTTCCAGGAATCTTTGGATTTCCTCTTTGATTTCTTTTATGACTTGCTGGTTGTTCAGCAGTGAGCTGTTTAGTTTTCAGGTACTTGGTATTGGTCTCCCGTTTTTGTGTACAATTAACTTCTATTTTCAGTGCATCGTGGTCTGAAAAAATACTTGGCACAATTTCTATCTTCTTGATTTTATGGAGGTATGATTTATGGCTCAGCATGTGATCTATTTTGGCATATGTTCCATGTGCTGGAGAAGAAAATGTATTCAACTTTTTGGGGATGAAATGTCTTGTATATGTCTACCAGCCCTCTTTCTTCCATCTCTTCTTTTTAGGGCCAGTATTTCCTTGGTAAGTTTCAATCTTGTTGATCTATCCAGGGTTGATAGAGCTGTGCTGAAGTCTCCAACTACAATTGTGTTGCTTTCAATGTCTTCTTTGAAGTCTATTAGTAGTTGTTTTAGGTATTTTGCTGGCCCCTCGTTGGGTGCATATATGTTTAATAGCGTGATTTCTTCCTGATATATGCATCCCTTGACTATTAAGACGTGACCTTCATTGTCCCTTCTGACCTTCTTTAGCCTGAAATCTATGTTGTCGGATACCAGTATAGCTACCCCAGCCCTTTTGGATGGGTTGTTTGAGTGAAGGATTGTTTTCCAGCCTTTTATTTTGAGCCTGTCTTTGCTCCGATTGTTCAGGTGTGTTTCTTGAAGGCAGCAGAATGTCGGATTCAATTTTTTGATCCATTTTGCCCCTATGTGTCTCTTAACTGGTACATTTAGACCATTGACATTGAGAGAGATATTTGTCATGGGATTTTGTGCCATCTTTCTGTATAGATTGGTTGTTCTTTTGGGTTATGTCTCATCTTATAGTAGATCTTTCAGTCCTTCTTTTAAGGTTGGTTTTGATTTTACAAAGTTCCTAAGCTGTTGTTTATCCAAGAAGTTGTATATCTGTCCTTCACATCTGAGTGAGAGTTTAGCTGGATAAATAATTCTTGCTAATAAATAATTCTTGATAAATAATTCTTGCTAATTCTTCCCTTCGGGATGGAGGGTGTCTTCTGACAAGTCTGCTGAAAGTCGAATGGTTTGCTCCTTTGTATACAATTTCCTTCTTTGATCTTGCTGCCTGAAGAATTATGTCTCTGTCTATGGCATCCATTACTTTGACTAGGATGTGTCTTGGGGTCTTTCTGTTGGGGTCTCGTCTTGCTGGTACGCGTCGGGGTCTTGGATCTGGATGCCTTCATCCTTTAACTTCGAGGAACTTTTCAGCCAGGATGTTTTTTAACTGTTTTAATTTCCTTGGGGTTACTTTCCTGTCCCTCTGGAATGCCGATAATTCTTATGTTGTTCTGCCGGGCTTCATCCCATTGTTCTCTCTGTTCCGTTGCTGATCCATTTTCCGGTCTTTTTTCCATTTATGTAGTTCTCTGAGTGCTTTCTGCAGCTCATCTTCAGTCTCACTGATTCTCTCTTCCACTGCTGTCATCCTACTGTTGAGAGCCCCTATTGTGTTTTTCATTTCATCTACTGAGTTTTTAAGCGATGATATTTCTATTTGCATGGTTCTCATTTCTGTTCTCATTTCATCCCGTATTTTATTGACTGCCCTTTTAACTGCTTCGTTTATGTTCTCCTGTATTTTATTGGATATCTGCTCCATTTTGTCATTGAGCTCCTTAAGCATCCTACCAATTTCTTCTCTAAATTCATTGTCAGAGAGATCATGCACAACTGCATTCTTTTTTGAGTCTTCAGGGTTGATTCCTTCATCTGTTTTTCGAACTTGGATCTGCGTTGTTTCCTCATGGTGTTGCGGTGTTCAGGGATAGATTCCTCTAGTGTACTGTTTCTTTTTTCTTGAGGGTATTACCTTCCCTTGGTGTTGAATTTCCTAGCTTT
>JAJIBD010021298.1:0-127805 GCA_021461705.1 Cryptotis parvus | reverse complement strand
TAGATGAACCACAGTTTCTTTAGCCAGTCCTCTGTTCTCAGGCATTTAGGTTGTTTCCAGATTCTAGCTATAGTGAATAGCGCAGAGATGAATAAAGAAGTACAGATAGTGTTTCTGCTATGTGTTTTTCGGTCTCTCGGGTATATTCCCAGGAGTGCTATTGCTGGATCAAATGGGAGCTCAATATCTAGTTTTCGGAGGAATGCCCATATTGTTTTCCAAAAGGGCTGGACCAGTCGGCTCTCCCACCAACAGTGGATGAGAGTCCCTTTTTCCCCACATCCACGCCAGCACCGGTTGTTCTTGCTGTTTTGGATGTGTGCCAGTCTCTGTGGGGTGAGATGGTACCTCATTGTTGTTTTGATTTGCATCTCCCTGATGATTAAAGATGAAGAACACTTTTTCATATGCCTTTTGGCCATTCGAATTTCTTCTTTTTTGGAAGCTTCTGTTCATTTCTTCTCCCCCATTTTTTGATGGGGTTGGCTGTTTTTTTCTTGTGGAGTGCTACCAGTGCCTGATATATCCTGGATATTAACCCCTTGTCAGATGGGTATTGGGTGAATATCCTTTCCCACTCTGTTGATTGCCTTTGTATCTTGGTCACCATTTCTTTTGAGGTGCAGAAGCTTTTAAGTTTTATATAATCCCATTTGTTTATCTTTGCTTCCATTTGCTTGGTCAGTGGTGTGTCGTCTTTAAAGATACTTTTCGTTTCGATGTCGTAGAGCGCTTTCTCCTATGTTTTCTTCGATGTACCTTATAGATTCATGTCTGATGTTGAGATCTAGAATCCATTTTGATCTGACTTTTGTGCATGGCGTTAGAAGGAGGTCTAAGTTCATTTTTTACATGTAGCTGTCCAGTTTTCCCAGCACCATTTGTTGAAGAGGCTTTCTTTGCTCCACTTAATATTTTTTGCTCCTTTATCGAAGATTAAGTGGTTGTATATTTGAGAATGTGTTTCAGGATACTCAGTTCTATTCCATAGGTCTACAGGTCTGTCTCTATACCAATACCATACTGTCTTAATTACAACTGCTCTGTAGTAGAGCTTGAGGTTGGGGAAAGTGATACCTCCCATCTTCTTTTTCCCAAGGATTGCTTTAGCTATTCATGGAGTTTTATTATTCCATACAAATTTCAGGAGTGTTTGTTCAATTTCTTTGAAGAACATCATGGGTATCTTTATAGGGACTGCATTGAATCTGTATAAAGCTCTAGGGAGTATTACCATTTTGATAATGTTAATCCTTCCAATCCATGAGCAGGGAATATGTCTCCATTTCCTCAGGTCTTCTTTTATTTCCCGAAGTAACATTTTGTAGTTTTCTTTGTAGAGATCCTTTACATTCTTTGTCAAACTGATTCCTAGGTGTTTGATTTTCTGCGGCGCAATTGTGAATGGGAGTTTCTTTAATGTCCCTTTCTTCTCTTTTGCTGTTTGCATATAGGAAGGCCATTGACTTTTGGGTATTGATTTTGTACCCTGCTACTCTGCTATAGGAATGTATTATTTCTAGGAGCCTCTTGGTAGAGAGTTTCCGGGTTTTCCAGGTATAATATCATGTCATCTGCAAATAGTGATAACTTGGCTTCTTCTCTTCCCTATCTGGATGCCCTTAATGTCTTTTTCTTCCCTGATTGCTATGGCAAGTTCTTCCAGTACTATATTGAATAGAAATGGTGAGAGTGGGCAGCCTTGTTTTGTCCCTGATCTTAAGGGGAAGGCTTTCAGTTTTTCCCCATTGAGAATGATGCTCGCTGTGGGCTTGTAGTAGATGGCCTGGATTATCTTGAGGAAGGTTCCTTCAATCCCCATTTTACAGAGAGCTTTCATCATGAACAGGTGTTGAATCTTGTCAAATGCCTTCTCTGCATCTATTGATATGATCATATGGTTTTTATTTTTCTTTTTGTTGATATGATGTATTATGTTGATTGACTTGCGGATGTTGAACCACCCTTGCATTCCCAGGATGAATCCCACTTGGTCATGGTGTATAATCTTTTTGATGACTCTTTGGATTCTATTTGCTAGTATTTTGTTGAAGATCTTAGCATCTGTATTCATCAGGGAGATTGGTCTGTAGTTTTCCTTTTTTGTGGCATCTTTGTCTGCTTTGGGTATCAGGGTGATATGTGCCTCATAAAAGCTATTTGGGAGTGTTTCTGTTTCTTCAATTTGCCGGAACAGCTTAAAAAAGAATTGGGAGTAGGTCCTCTTTAAAGGTTTTGTAGAATTCACTGGTGAATCCATATGGACCCGGGCTTTTGTGTTTGGGGAGACTTTTGATTACCGATTCTATTTCCTCGATGGAGATAGGTTTTTTCCAAATCTTCTTTTTGCAGACTTGGGAAGCTATAGGAATTCAGGAATTTGTCCATTTCTTCTAGGTTCTCTTGTTTTGTGGCGTACAGGTTCTCATAGTAATCTCTGATGATCTTTTGAATTTCTGTGGTTTCTGTTGTGATTTCCCCGTTTTCATTTCTGATTCTATTTGTTTGGGTTCTCTCTTTTCCTTTTCTTACAAGTCTTGCAAGTGGTTTATCAATCTTGTTTATTTTTTCAAAGAACCAGCTTTTGGTTTCATTGGTCTTCTGGATTGTTTTTTGACATTCCATCTCATTGATTTCTGCTCTAAGTTTTATTATTTCTTTCTTTCTGCTTGGGTTGGGCTCCTTTTGTTGATCACTCTCTAAGATCTTAAGTTGTGAAGTCAGACTGTTTATGATGGCCTTTTCTTCTTTTCTGATGAATGCTTGAAGAGCTATGAACTTGCCTCTTAACACTGCTTTTGCTGTATCCCACAAGTTCTGGTAATTCGTGTCTTCAGTCTCATTTGTTTCCAGGAATCTTTGGATTTCCTCTTTGATTTCTTTTATGACTTTCTGGTTGTTCAGCAGTGAGCTGTTTAGTTTCCAGGTACTTGGTATTGGTCTCCGTTTTTGTGTACAATTAACTTCTATTTTCAGTGCCTCATGGTCTGAAAAAATAGTTGGCACAATTTCTATCTTCTTGATTTTATGGAGGTATGATTTATGGCTCAGCATGTGATCTATTTTGGAGTATGTTCCATGTGCACTGGAGAAGAAAGTGTATTCAGCTTTTTGGGGATGAAATGCCCTGTATATGTCTACCAGCCCTCTTTCTTCCATCTCTTCTTTTAGGGCCAGTATTTCCTTGGTAAGTTTCAATCTTGTTGATCTATCCAGGGTTGATAGAGCAGTGTTGAAGTCTCCAACTACAATTGTGTTGCTGTCAATGTCTTCTTTGAAGTCTATTAGTAGATGTTTTAGGTATTTTGCTGGCCCCTCGTTGGGTGCATATATGTTTAATAGCATGATTTCTTCCTGATATATGCATTCCTTGACTATTAAGAAGTGACCTTCACTGTCCCTTCTGACTTTCTTCAGCCTGAAGTCTATGTTGTCAGATACCAGTATGGCTACCCCAGCCTTTTTGGATGGGTTGTTTGAATGAAGGATTGTTTTCCAGCCTTTTATTTTGAGCCTGTCTTTGCTCCGATTGTTCAGGTGTGTTTCTTGAAGGCAGCAGAATGTCGGATTCAATTTTTTGATCCATTGTGCCACTCTGTGTCTCTTAACTGGTGCATTTAGACCATTGACATTGAGAGAGATTATTGTCATGGGATTTCGTGCCATCTTTCTGAATAGGTTGGTTGTTCTTTTGGGTTATGTCTCGTCTTATAGTAGATCTTTCAGTCCTTCTTTTAAGGTTGGTTTTGATTTTACAAAGTTCCTAAGCTGTTGTTTATCCAAGAAGTTGTATATCTGTCCTTCAAATCTGAGTGAGAGTTTAGCCGGATAAAGAATTCTTGCTGAGGCATTCATTTCATTAAGGTTTTTTACTATATCCCACCACTGCCTTCGGGCTTGGAGGGTGTCTTCTGAGAAGTCTGCTGAAAGTCGAATGGATGCTCCTTTGTATACAATTTCCTTCTTTGATCTTGCTGCCTGAAGAATTATGTCTCTGTCCATGGCATCCATTACTTTGACTAGGATGTGTCTTGGGGTCTTTCTATTGGGGTCTCTTCTTGCTGGTACGCGTTGGGCTTCTTGGATCTGGATGGCTTCGTCCTTTAACTTGGGGAACTTTTCAGCCAGGATGTTTTTAACTGTTTTAATTTCCTTGGGGTTATTTTCCTGTCCCTCTGGGACTCGATAATTCTTATGTTGTTCCGCCTGGCTTCATCCCATTGTTCTCTGTTCAGTTGCTGATCCATTTTCTGGTCTTTTTCCATCTTATGTAGATCTCTGAGTGCTTTCTGCAGCTCATCTTCAGTCTCACTGATTCTCTCTTCCGCTGCTGTCATCCTACTGTTGAGAGCCCCGATTGTGTTTTTCATTTCGTCTACTGAGTTTTTAAGCGATGATATTTCTATTTGCATGGTTCTCATTTCTGCTCTCATTTCCTCCCATAGTTTATTGACTGCCCTTTCAACTGCTTCGTTTATGTTCTCCTGTATTTTATTCGACATCTGCTCAATTTTTTTCGTTGAGCTCCTTAAACATCCTACCGATTTCTTCTCTAATTTCATTGCCAGAGAGATCATGCACATCTGTATTTTTTTTGAGTCTTCAGGGTCGATTCCTTCATCTGTTCTTCGAGCTGGGGATCTGCGTTGTTTCCCCATGGTGTTGTGGTGTTCAGGGATAGATTCCTCTGGTGTACTGTTTCTTTTTCTTGAGGGTATTACCTTCCCTTGGTGTTGAATTTCCTAGTTTTTCTATTAATAAGCGGCCAGCGGTAGCGCCCCACCCGGCCAGCCACACACACCAGGGAGGTTACCTGAAGTGGAGTCAGGCGGGTGTGAGAGTTCAAAATGACCGTTTACTTCCGGTTCCGCTCGGACTTCTGGGGGTTGTAGTTCCACCTTCTGCCGAGACCTGGGGCTCTACCACGACCCCAGGCGCCCGTCCGGCCAGCCGCACACACCAGGGAGGTTACCTGAGGTGGAGTCAGGCCGGTGTGAGAGTTCAAAATGACCGTTTACTTCCGGTTCCGCTCGGACTTCTGGGGGTTGTAGTTCCACCTTCTGCCGAGACCTGGGGCTCTACCACGACCCCAGGCGCCCGCCCGGCCAGCCGCACACCCCAAGGAAGTTACCTGAGGTAGAGTCAGGCCGGTCTGAGGTAATGTTTTAGAGCCTTGGGAGAGATGCCAACAGTGTGTACTGTTGAATTATATGCGGGTTCTATTCCAATCTTTTGGTATATCTCCATATTGCTTTCCACAGAGTCAGAAATGAGATGACATTTTCGCCAACAGTGGATGAGAGTTTGTTTCTCACAGCTCAACCATGAAGTCTTAGGCCATTTTCAGCTTTCCTTGTTTGCTTCTGACTTGATCATAGCCTTCACCACTGGTTGGATATTCTAGTACTGATTTTCTATTTGTCCTGTCTTCTCAAAGTTAAAGGGACAACAGAGGCATTCCCTATGTTAATTTTTCCTCTAGATGGAAGGATAAATGATTATAATGATTGCAATTAAATTTCTGGATCCTTGTTATTTTGAGAGTAGCTTCCAGAACACTATACTAAGATTTTAAAAAATATTTTATTATACCTCCGCAGTGGAGGAACTTCTCTGCATCAGACCCTGTGTAGAGATTGGATACAGAATGTGAATACATTCTAGAATCATCAACAGTCTTTAGGGGACAACATTCAAAACCTAAACCTAAAGCTTATTTCAAGAAGAAATCAAATGAGATTACTAACTACTGAAAAACCAGGGGATGAAGTAACACAGCAAAATTGGGTTACTAGAAGTGTAACTCCAGCAACAAACTCCTAGCCCTGAACAGACAAGTTAGATTTCTACTGCAAAGCAGTGGTGAAAACACCATCTACCCAATGCATAAAGTCATCTGTGACCTCAGAGTGATGGACTGTTGTAAAAAGAAAGCATGGGGGCAGGAGCGATAGCACAGCGGGAGGGCGCTTTGCCTTGCATGCAGCCGACTTTGATTTGATCCCCGGCATCCCATATGGTCCCCCCGAGCACTGCCAGGAGTAATTCCTGAGCACAGAGCCAGGAGTAATGAGCATCGCTGGGTGTGACCCAAAAAGGAAAAAAAAAAGCATGATGGCCCACTTATGCTCACTTTAACGTGCAATTCTCAACAAAAACATGTGAAGAAGTCCTAAAATTTCAGTATTTCCAAAATAAAGTCCTCAGTGCTTTTCTGAGACTCATCTCATAAAAAATAACGAGAGAGAGAGAGAGAGAGAGAGAGAGAGAGAGAGAGAGAGAGAGAGAGAGAGAGAGAGATATTAAGAAGAAAAAGAAGAAGCACTCGGGTCTAGAGATGATACGGGGCTTGCCTGCTTGCCTTGCCTGTGGGTATCTGGATTGTATCTTTGCCTTACATGTTCCCGGGAGCAAAGATCTGGAGAAGTCCCAGGATCCAGAACCAACCCAGTCCTAAAGCAGGACACAGCCCCTGGCATGACAGGGAATCCCCAGCACCACAGCCTTACACTGACCTGCAGCTTCTGCCGGCCTGAGCCTCCTGAGCACTGCAAGGGAAAACCATCAAAAAAAAGTAAAGACTTGCTTCATAAGCCCTTTGATCTATTAATTCTTTGTTTTCTTCTTTTTGGGTCACACCTGGCGATGCTCAGAGGTTATTCCTGCTCTGCACTCAGGAATTACTCCTGGCGGTGCTCAGGGGACCATATGGGATGCCGGGATCGAACCCGTGTCAGCCATGTGCCAGGCAAACTCCCTACCTGTTGGACTATCGCCTCCAGCCCCTATTGATTAATTCTTGATCACACATGCACATCCTAGAAGGGGTGGCCCTTTCTTCGTAGTAGCAGAGATGGACCATTTTGTCCACTCTGATTGCTGAAAACTTTCTCTACTCTGCCATTGAAATATTTTGACACCCTGTCCCCTTCTCTGAAAGACGCATCAGTACAACTCTACCATACACTATTGGTACACATTTAGTCCCGTTCTTTCTAAGACCCTGAGTTGTTGGCAGAAAACAGATCAAGGGATATGCTAAGGTCTAATGGATACTGCCTGTTGACAGCTACACAGGGTTTCCTGGCAGGCTGTCTCCCAAGAAAGATAGGGGTGCGAGCTTCCCTGGTGATACTGTCGCCACAAAGCAGAACCACGGAGCTTGCTTTCTTGGGTCATTTCCAAGCGTCACATCTCCTTGTTGGTTGTAGCTAGTCAAAGATGGAGTCTAATGGATACTGCCTGGGATGCAGACAGAAAATGGGCTTTTCCTGTTTTCTGTCTCTCTAAAGCAGAACCAGATAAGATCTTGCCACCTCGGGCCAGGCAAAAAGCCTAAATTTGCTACCTGTTAAGCCTCCTCTTGTTTGCTTCTCACCTTGCCTTGAGAGCACCCCCTGCCCGCTTGGCTCCTACCTGCTGTCTGCCTCTCTTATGCTAATCGTGTGGAATGCCTTTGTAGTGTAAAAATTATGTACCCTTGACTTTAGCTTGTGTTGTTTGATGCTGTTGGGTATATAAGAAGTTGGAGGTCATTGTGCAAACTGTCAGCTGCCAAAAAGAGAGTGCTGTCCATCTGGCTGATTCATTAAAAAAGTAATGAACACACATCCCATCAGAGAGGTCTCATCTCTGCATCCCCTCACCAACAGAGATCTCTTACCAACAGCCCAGCAACACTGAGCCATTACTCAACACATTTTCACATCCACACACTCTTCTAGATACGTACTTTAAGGGCTGGAGAGATACTGAAGGGGTTACAAAGAGAAGAATGCTCTCTAAATCCCGGCACAACTGGATCCCCCAGGACCACTGGGCTCATCTCTAGCATAGCCAGGAACAACTGAGCAGAGCCAGGGAGTAGTTGAGCGTCACTGGGTGTGGTCTCCAATGCTCCTCTGAAATTAATGACTAGATTTGTACTCTACGGCATGTTTCCTAAGGGGGGAGATGCCAGGATGACGGCACGAGGCAGTAGTCTCAAATGCAGTTAGGGAGAAATTTCTGTGTTCTCTTAAATTAGGAAGATTTCCATGTGGAGACACTGAGTAAATTTTTTTTTCTGAAAAAGGCGTGGTAAGGAAAACTAATTTGAAGCCTCTGCTTTAGATTCTCTCTCTAAAGGGGAATCTAAATACTAACCAGATTTCCCTACTCATCTAAATTTTGGGTCACCCTGGAAGCTGTCTATAATGCACCACCTTTACTTGGTGCTTGTCAATCATGTGAACGTCTCCACAAACTTCATCTTGAACCTCTTGAAGCCCTCCCAGCTGGTCTATCGCCCCCATTCACGGGGCTTTATATCCTTGTTTGTTTTGTGGCTGGGGCACTGATCTGCAGATTTTCCTCATAAGTGATCTGGGTAAAATTTCTGAGTCCTGGGGTCAGACAGAAAGTAAGAGGGTTAAGGATCTTGCTTTGCATATGTAGCGGACCCTGCTTCAATCTCTGCTGAGGTTCCCCAGATACCCACTAGGTGTGACTCCCTTTAAAACAGAGCCAGGAGTAAGTCACTCCCCCTTTTTTGTTTTATTATAACACCGTGATTTGCCAAGTTGCTTATAATACGGTTGTTTCAGGCATGAAATGTTCCAACACCAATTCCACCACTCATGAGTCTAGGTTCCCGCCACTACCCCAGCTTTGCTCTCTTTCAGGCACAAACACATTTATTTCATCTTATTTGTTGCAACACAAAATCAAATAGAATTATTACACCTTAGCTTATTAAGAGTGGATTTGTGGGGCGGAGCTATAGCACAGCGGGTAGGGCATTTGCCTTGCACGCAGCTGACCCATGCCGGCCTGGGTTCGATCCCTGGCATCCTGTATGGTCCCCTGAGCACTACCAGGAGGAATTCCTGAGTGCAGAGCCAGGAGAAAACCCTGAGCATTGCCGGGTGTGACCCAAAAAAAAAAAAAAAAAGAGTGGATTTGTGATCCCTGATGTATCTATCTCACAATGATGATACAAAAGTCATTGTGGATCTACTGGACTGGTTGGTGCTAGTTGAGCCTCTGTGTTATTCAGTCTCTTTGAGCTTCGTGGACTTCTGTGCAACTTCCCCAGATTTTCTGTGATCCGACTGGGCTGACCGTAATGAAATTTGGAGGTGTTGTGCAGTCCTTTGGCCCAGGAGCAATAGAACTGGAGCAACTTGGTAGCTTGGCAGTTTGATGAGGATCAGTTGTGGATACGGCACATTTCTTCTTTTTTTTTTTTTTTTTTTGCTTTTTGGGTCACACCCGCGATGCTCAGGGGTTTCTCCTGGCTCTGCACTCAGGAATCACTCCTGGCAGTGCTTGGGGGACCATATGGGATGCCGGGGATCGAACCCGGGCGGCATGGGCCGGCTGCGCAAAGGCAAACGCCCTACCCGCTGGGCTATCGCTCCGGCCCGGATACGGCACATTTCTATGTTGGAGGGTGTCGAGTGTGCTTGTGGGCTGATGTGTCTTCAGGCAGAACGGGAATCTGCCCGCCCCATTCCAAGAAGGCCACAGAGTTCTCAGCTCCAGCCAATCAACCTGGGAAGATTCGGCAGAGCCATGTTCTTTGGAGATGTGACACTGGCCATTTCTCTCTGAGACAGATGGCAGATGTGGGCTGGGGGTGCTCCTGGGTTTTCTGGTGGCAAGAGTGCAGGATGGAGGGACTTGTCCTAACCCTATTCTGGGTCCCAGCGTTCTCAGCCTAGACCAGTGAATCGGGAAGATTTGGTGGTAGGTATTACGTTCTTTTCGAGAGGTGGCGCCTGACTGTTTCTCTGCCTACAAGACAGAGCATGAGGACTCCCACATTTTTCTCAGAATATGTTCCCAAGCTTTATCCCTGTTCCTAGCTCTTCCTGTGCCTCCCAGGACATCTGCCCACACTGCTATCTTTCCTGTTGCCTTAACCTTTCTAGAAGCTTCTTTCCCCTCAATCTTTATCTTCTTTTTCAGGAACCAATCACTGCAGCTCATTTTTTTTTTTTTTTGGGTCACATCCAGCAATGCTCAGGGGTTACTCCTGGCTCTTTGCTCAGGAATTACTCCTGGTGGTGCCCAGGGGGACCGTATGGGATGCCGGGCGATCGAACCCTGATCGGCCGTGTGGAAGGCAAACACCCTACCCACTGTGCTATCGCTCCGTCTCCCTACAGCTAATTTTCATCTCTCTATAATACCTTTCTTTAGACCAAAATTATCCTAGCCACATTAAGTTTCCTGAGGATTAAGTTCTGAGGTGCAAAGGGCATAAAGACAGAACTCTCTATGGGGCTCCAACCCTTAGAATATAACAACTTCTGTGGCTGGAGAGATAGTACAGAGGGTAGAGAGATTTCTTTACATGCAAGTGACCTGGGTTAGACTCCCCTGAGAGCCCACCAGGAGTGACCTCTGAGCACAGACCCAGACTTAAGCCCTGAGCACCACTGGGAGTGTCCCCAAATCCAAATATATTCACATACATTCACATCCCAGTTATCGACAGGAGGAGGGAAAGATGTGAATAATTGACAAACTTCTTTTGAGTGCTTTTGGAAGGTTATGAAGCTCAACAGGAGGCGGGCCAGCCAGGAGCTCAGCTGCACAGGGCGCAGGGCAGAACCCGTGGGCAGTGGAGGACACGTGTTGGTGACGTCCAGCGCAGGCCATCAAAAGGGAGAGAGCGTGGGAGCGTTTGCTTTGCCGCCACGGTCCGGTTTGGCGCTTCACCTTGAGCCTCTGGCTGCCATGAAGCTCCTTCTGGTGACTCTGGTGGTCCTGCTGCTCTTGGCCTACACGCCAGGTAACATGCACCTCTAGGGGGGAGGTGGGTGGAGCCCTGGCCATGGGATCCCCGGGGGCACTCAGGGGGCCGCTTGGAAGAGCCACAGAAAGGAGTTGTCTGCCAGCCCCGGTGCCACACCTTAGGTACCAAGCCTAACACGGAGGACCTCAGGCCCCGCACGCCCATCCCTAATCTCCCGGGAGGCATGTGGGAAGGAACGGAAGAGGTAGGCAGCAGTATCAGGAAGAGAAGGCCACCGCTGCCCCTGAAAGAGAGAGACCCCCAGGTTAATCTCAGCTTTCAGGGCTTGGGGAGGGAGAAGGGGCCTGCAGTCAGCCTCCTTGAGGGGGTAGAGTGTGAATTCTGCTGGGTCTTTCTGGCCTGCTGCAAGAAATGGGTGCAAGTCTGGGGGCCAGAGCGATAGCACAGTGCGGAGGGTGTTTGCCTTGCACGCGGCCAGTCCTGGGTCCAATCCCGGCATCCATATGGTCCCTGAGCACCGTCAGGAGTAATCCTGAGTGTAGAGCCAAGAGTAACCCCTGAGTAATGCCGGTGTGACCCAAAAAAGAAAAAAAAAAGGGTGTAATGGGTGTAAAGAAATGTAGTTTTGGGGACTGGAGGCGATAGCCTAGCGGGTAGGGCGTTTTCCTTGCACGCGGCCAGCCTATGCCGGCCTGGGTTCGATCCCCGGCATCCCATATGGTCCCTCGAGCACCGCCAGGAGTAATTCCTGAGTGCAGAGCCAGGAATAGCCCCTGAGCATTGCCGGGTGTGACCCAAAAAAGGAAAAAAAAAAAAAAAGAAATGTAGTTTACTCTAGGAAGAACATTTGCTTTTCTGAAAATGTGTGGAAGTTTGTTTTTAACTGGCCCATCAGCTTGTTTTGTTTTGGGGGCCACTAGGCGATGCTTAGGGGTTACTCATTGCTCTGCAGTCAGGGGCCTGTGGGATGCTGGTGACTGAACCTGGGTGATCTGCATGCAAGGCCAACGCCCCGACCCACTGTGCTATTGCTCTGTCCCTGACCATCAGCTTTTGCCTCCTGTGGTTTCGTGGGAGATGGTGTTATTTGAATCCACAAAGTTTACCTAAGAACATATAACAAGAACTCTTTGAAACATAGAGATCCCTGACCTTTCTTGATAAGTTTTGGTTCTTAAAAGTATTGTCTTGATACAAACTAAAAAACCACTCATCTCTTGGGGCTGGAGCAATAGTCCAGTGGGTGGGGCATTTGCCTTGCACGTGGCGGCCCGTGCCGCCCGGGTTCGATCCCCAACATCCCATATGGTCCCCCGAGCACTGCCAGGAGTAATTCCTGAGTGCAGAGCCAGGAGAAACCCCTGAGCGTCGCCGGGTGTGACCCAAAAGAAAAAAAACACTCATCTCATTTAAGCTGAGTGATCACCCTGTCATTTTTCTTGTTTACCATCCCCCAAAGTCCAGGAACTTTGCCTAGGCTGGTTCTTGTTATCTGAAAAATCTCATAATAAAACTGAAAAGATGGGCCAGAGTTATAGTACAGTGGGTAGGGTGATAGCCTTGCACATGGCTGACCCAATCCGTGGCACCCTGTATGGTCCCCTGAGCCCACCAGGATTGATCTCTGAATACAGAGGGAGGAGTAAGCCCTGAGCACAGACAGATGTGGTCCAAAAAAAAAAACAAATAAACAATACGGAGAGTTATTGCCAGAATCTGAGAGAAGGGGAGAAGGGAGGCTATAGAATGTAATCAGATCAGAGTTTTAGTTTTATAAGATGTAGAGTTATGGAGAAAGACAGGGGCAACGGTGGCAAGCAAATGTAAATGTATGTCATGCCACTGAATTTTGAAATGCTTAAGCTGTTGGTTTAATGTCATTGATAAAAGCGGAGGGAAAAAAGAAAAGAGAAAGGGAGGCCAGGGTCAGAAGGAAGAAAAATAAAGCACCCTCTTTATTTCACAGGACTTTTTAAACCAGAACCTATCTCTTTTTGCAACTGATAGCCTTTGTTCTTTTTTTCCTGTGTCAGGTGACACCGAAAAATGCTGGAACTTTCTGGGCAAGTGCCGCCAGAAATGCATGGGGAAAGAAAAGTTCTTTGTTCAGTGCTTGAATAATAAACTCTGCTGTGTGAAGAGAAAGAACACACCCAGAGACAGGCCTTGGCTGCATTAAGTTCTTGAAGCCCAAAGCCTGGAAATGGCGGAGATGCTACACTGAGTCAGGCAGCGGGTTCCTGAGCTCACTCAATAAACATCTCTGCCTGATTCCCTGTTGATTTGAGTCCACCGCGCTGTTCTTTTGTTTTCTTTCTTTCTTTCTTTCTTTCTTTCTTTCTTTCTTTCTTTCTTTCTTTTCTTTCTTTCTTTCTTTCTTTCTTTCTTTCTTTCTTTCTTTCTTTCTTCCTTCCTTCCTTCCTTCCCTTCCTTCCTTCCTTCCTTCCTTCCTTCCTTCCTTCCTTCCTTCCTTCCTTCCCTTTCCTTCCCTTCCTTCCTTCCTTCCTTTCCTTCCTTCCTTCCTTCCTTCCTTCCTTCCTTCCTTCCTTCCTTCCTTCCTTCCTTCCTTCCTTCCTTCCTTCCTTCCTTCCTTCCTTCCTTCCTTCCTTCCTTCCTTCCTTCCTTCCTTCCTTCCTTCCTTCCTTCCTTCCTTCCTTCCTTCCTTCCTTCCTTCCTTCCTTCCTTCCTTCCTTCCTTCCTTCCTTCCCTTCCTTCCTTCCTTCCTTCCTTCCCTTCCTTCCTTCCTTCCTTCCTTCCTTCCTTCCTTCCTTCCTTCCTTCCTTCCTTCCTTCCTTCCTTCCTTCCTTCCTTCCTTCCTTCCTTCCTTCCTTCCTTCCTTCCTTCCTTTTAAAAATATTTTATTATATGGGAGCCGGAGCGATAGTCCAGCGGGTAGGGTGTTTGCCTTGCACGCGGCGGGCCCATGCTGGCCCGGTTCTATCCCCGGCATCCCATATGGTCCCCTGAGCACCGCCAGGAGTAATTCCTGAGTATAGAGCCAGGAGAAACCCCTGAGCATTGCTGGGTGTGACCCAAAGAAGAAAAAAAAATTATTATACCACCGTTACATATACAATTACAAGATGTTCATGTTTGAATTTTGGTTCTACAGTGTTCCAACACCCATCCCTCCACCCCTGCCCATCTCCCAGCACCAATGTCCCCACCTCCCTCCCCCTTCCCGAGCCTGCCTCCATGGCGGATTCTTTATCTCCTCTCTCTCTCTCTCTCTCTCTCTCTCTCTCTCTCTCTCTCTCTCTCTCTCTCTCTCTCTCTCCTTCTCACTTCTTTTTCTTACACATTGTAGATTGTAATATATTCTAGAACATGATTGGTTTCACTAGTTTGATGTACCTGGTCCGGACCACAAAAATGGTGGCTATTATGGTGAGCGAAGTCTCATCCGGCTGCTTCCAAGGCCCTACAGAGGTGATGGGCCCACTCCCCAAACCCATCTTTCCTCCTGGGAGCCTCATGGTCAGCTGAGCTAGGGAGAGCTGGATGGCAGCTCTCCCCCAGCGTCTGAGTCTCTGCATTATGGCCAAGAGCCCTGAGGCAGTTCGTGGGGGGGGGGCCACCAGACCTCTGGGACGGGTCAGAGAGGGGAATGGGGATCCCAGCTCCATCTCCAGGAACGCCCGGTGACTTCCGCCTCCAAGAGCCACCTACCTGGGCTCAAACTCGGCTGCTCTGAGCTCGTCATGAGACCAGCATGTCTCTTGCATGGGTTCTGATGAGCTGTGGGGTCCGGACTGTGATAATGGCGGCTATTATGGTGAGCGAGGTCTCATCCGGCTGCTTCTGAGACCCTAAAGAGGTGGTGGGCCAACATCCAAAACCCATCTTGCCTCCCTGGAAGCCTCATGATCAGCTGAGCTAGGGAGAGCCAGATAGCAGTTCTCCCCGTGCATCTGAATTTCTCATCTTTCTTTCTATCTCTATTTCTGTCTCTGTATTTTCTTATATATGGATGATATGGAAAACATGATGTTGAGTGAAATTAGTCAAAGGGAGAGGAACATGGAATGATTGTCTTATTTGTGGGATATATATATATATCTATATATAATATATATACATATACATATATAACACATATATAACACATCATAGTGGAGATTAATACCCAAGAATGGTAGAAACAAGAGCCAGGAGGGCCCCAAAACAGAACAAAAGGATGTGCTATGTGAATGCTCAGATACTACCCAAAGTGTTTTCTATTTTCATCCAGTCTTTACAAAACAGTAAACAGATGAACCAAGTTCTAACTAAAAGAAAAATAGGGGCCGGAGCGATAGCCCAGCGGGTAGGACGTTTGCCTTGCACCTGGGTTCGATTCCCGGCATCCCATATGGTCCCCTGAGCAACGCCAGGAGTAATTCCTGAGTGCAGAGCCAGGAGTAACCCCTGAGCATCGCCGGGTATGACCCAAAAAAGCAAATAATAATAATAATAATAAAAATAAAATAAAATAAAATAAAAATAAAAAATAAAAGAAAAATATTCCTCTCTTGACTTCCCCAGTAGCTTCACAGCTCAGAAAAAAAAAAAGACCAGAAGAGTGAAAAATATTTGTAAAATAGACTTCAATTCTGGACGCAAATAATTAAAACAGAGTTTTCCAGAACAAATTACTAGTAGGCGAGTCTTTGCTCTAGTCCCCGAAAGGGCGGGTAACAGTCATGCCTTCCTGGTAACTTGATTTCCTGATGTCAGGACTGGAAGAGGATTTTTCTATTTTATTGCTATAGAATAATCCAACAGACTTTAAATGTTACATATGCTGGGGCCGGAGCGATAGCCCAGCGGGTAGGGCATTTGCCTTTCACGTGACTGGCCCATGCAGGCCCGGGTTTGATCCCCGGCATCCCATATGGTCCCTGAGCACCGCCAGGGAGTAATTCCTGAGTGCAGAGGCAGGAGAAACCCCTGAGCATCGCCGGGTGTGACCCAAAAAAGAAAAAAAAAATGTTACATATGCTGGCATTATCATCAGATCAGCTAAAGGGAGAAAGTGGATCCCTGAGAGAGATGCCCAGAGAGACTGGAGCCAAAGAGTTGGCCCATCAAAAGCAGCCCCTGGCAGATTGGGGAGGCCTGTCAAGGGCTGGAGCACAGGCTCTGAAGACCCCAGTTTCTGTCCCTGGCATTGCCTGATCCCCCCAAGCACTGAGCCAAAAGTAGCCCAAAAGACCAGGGGAGAAGAAATAGTTCTTGACTTGTTTTCTGAGGCACTGATAAGCCGACATGAAAAAAAAAATCCAGGGGCCAGAGCGATAGCACAGCGGGGAGGGTGTTTGCCTTGCACGAGGCTGACCGGCGTTCTATCCTCGGCATCCCATATGGTCCCCTGAGCACCGCCAGGAGTCATTCCTGAGTGAAGAGCCAGGAGTATCCTGAGCATCACTGGGTGTGACCCAAAAAAGAAAAAAAAATACAGAATAGACTTAAAGCCCAGTTGTATGAGACCAACTGGTCATCCAGATAACATCTCTGAAACATGGCATCAACCTTGCCATCCAATCGGGCTGAGCTGAGACACTGGCCTTCGGGCGCCACCAGTGAAACTGGACACACTGGGGAGAAGGGCCCCTTCCTCCCCTGCGTGGGGTTATCTCTGTGAATCTTCCAGCACAGAATCCTGTGCCCGTGGGTGCCAGTCCAGCTCGTCCCCTGATGCTTCCTAGTTCTCCCTCCCTAGTCCTGATTGGACTTGTGTTTATAGCACACTGTGGGGGCCACTCTAGAACATTATAATGCTAATTATAACTGCAATTGCGTACCATTGACTTGAGTTAAACCTACTCACTCAAAGGTGGACATTTGCCCTTGAGATCAGAACCTTGGGGCAGATCAGAACCTGCCATGCTGTGCTAAAAGCTTGTCCAGTGCTTGCGATATGACTCCAGTGATAGAGAGCAGGTGTTGTGAGGCCATGGGTGTTATTCCTGACATGATGTAGCCCCGGTGTAGCCTAGATAAGCCTCCTGATCCCCCAAAACCTAAGCTTTGCAAGGAAGGGACCATGGAGAGTTTTCTCCAAGCCGCCATCCTATCAGGAGTCCAATGGGTCAAGTCATGGGTATAATGTAATAAAGGAAGATGTTTCCTGAAGGGCAGAAAAAAGTCAAGCTCTAACCACAAGCTTCAACTTGAATTATTCCTGCAACCGTCTCACTTCCTTGGTGGCTGATTTCTGACATTGGAACAGAAAGGTTGGCTGGTTATCAGGAAAGTATGAAGCTAATGTGAAATGAAAGTTTTTCTTCTTTTGGTCCCCATATACACACGCTTTGTGTCCCAAGCTACAAATTTGTAGGAAACCCATTACCAAATACGCTCCCAGAAAATTCTCAAAGTAACCACTAGACGGCAGTATCTCCCTTGGAGAATTGATCTTAATATGCCTGGATGGTCTGTGAAACCCACAGAGCTGCGTTCTCCACAGGAGTAACTTATTTTCTCTCAACCACCTCTGTTCAGAAAACAGAAAAAACAGGCCGGGGGTGGGGAGGGGGCTTTTTTAAAATTTTAAAACTTATTTTTTAAAATCAGCCTCGTTTGCTATCCTGAAATTTCATATAAATAAAGTCATTAGAAGAAAAAAATATTGGGGGAGGCGGGGGGCCACACCTGGCCATGCTCAAGGGGTTACTCCTGGCTCTGCACTCAGGAATTTCTCCTGAAGCTCCAAAATAAACAGAAATTCTGACTCTGCGCCTTTGGAGCTCTGCGGCACTGGGTTTGTCGCTTTCTTACTCTGAATTGGGGTGATTTGACCTGCCCCAGCTTCCCTCTCTGGCTTGGGGGACCGTATCTGTGTTTCCTGAGGAAACTTACCCCAGAACTGCCTGGACCCTGGGTTTGCTTGATTAGGAGTTTGGTTAGAGGCTTGGGGGGTGGGGGTGTTCCTGAGGCGTGTTCCTGAGGACAGAAGAAACCGCCCAGTGTGTGTGTGTGAGCCTGAGGCTCTGAACACAGGTAATTGACGCTTGCTTCTGTCCTCGAGGCCCTTCACTGCCTCTGACCTACTGACCACACTGAGAGACTTACAGCGTTGCTTTGGTCTTGTTCCCACCCAAACTGCTTAAGTTGGGGTCGGTGCCATAGATAGGGGCTGACCCAGATTCGATCCCTGGCACTCCATAGGGTCCCTGCCAGGAGTGATCCCTGAACACAGAGCCAGGAGTAAGCCCTGACCGTACAGCCAGGAGTAAGCCCTGAGCACTCAGCCAGGAGTAAGCCCTGAGCACACAGCCAGGAGTAAGCCCTGAGCACACAGCCAGGAGTAAGCCCTGAGCACACAGCCAGGAGTAAGCTCTGAGCACACAGCCAGGAGTAAGCCCTGAGCACACAGCCAGGAGTAAGCCCTGAGCACACAGCCAGGAGTAAGCCCTGAGCACACAGCCAGGAGTAAGCCCTGAGCGCACAGCCAGGAGTAAGCCCTGAGCGCACAGCCAGGAGTAAGCCCTGAGCGCACAGCCAGGAGTAAGCCCTGAGCGCACAGCCAGGAGTAAGCCCTGAGCGCACAGCCAGGAGTAAGCCCTGAGCACACAGCCAGGGAATAAGCCCTGAGCACACAGCCAGGAGTAAACCCTGAGCACACAACCAGGAGTAAGCCCTGAGCACGCAGCCAGGAGTAAACCCTGAGCACACAGCCAGGAGTAAGCCCTGAGCACACAGCCAGGAGTAAGCCCTGAATGTACAGCCAGGAGTAAGCCCTGAGCACACAGACAGGAGTATGCCCTGAGCAAACAGCCAGGAGTAAGCCCTGAGCACGCAGCCAGGAGTAAGCCCCGAGAACACAGCCAGGAGTAAACCCTGAGCACCGCTGGGTGCTCCCCCAAGAAGAAAACACCACCCAAACTGGGTTGAGCTGAATTTACTGAGGTGTTCTTTCCCTCTCTACCCACCCCTGGCTGTTTTAGGCAGCACAGAACCTGTGGTCTCCGATGCTGTGTGAGGGGGTTGTGACCTTGTTCAGGAAGAGGGTGATGATTTGATGAAGGACCCAGACAAGCCCGAGATGGTAGCTCTGCCCCTGCACAGGCCCAGGCCCCAGGAGTGAGGCAAGTCTTCCCCTGTGAGTGTGTCAGGATCCACCTCTGCAAAACTGAGCCTTGAAGGCAGCCTTTGTTTCTGTTTGCCTTTTTTTTCCACACCCAGCTCTGCTCAGGGCTTACTCCTGGCTGTACGGCTCAGGGCTTACTCCTGGCTGTGTGCTCAGGGCTTACTCCTGGTTGTACGCTCAGGGGCTTACTCCTGGCTGTGTGCTCAGGGCTTACTCCTGGCTGTGCGGTCAGGGCTTACTCCCTGGCTGTGTGTTCAGGGCTTACTCCTGGCTGTGTGCTCAGGGCTTACTCCTGGCTGTACGGTCAGGGCTTACTCCTGGCTGTGTGTTCAGGGCTTACTCCTGGCTGTGTGCTCAGGACTTACTCCTGGCTGTGTGCTCAGGGCTTACTCCTGGCTGTACGCTCAGGGCTTACTCCTGGCTGTACGCTCAGGGCTTACTCCTGGCTGTGTGCTCAGGGCTTACTCCTGGCTGTACGCTCAGGGCTTACTCCTGGCTGTACGCTCAGGGCTTATTCCTGGCTGTACGCTCAGGGCTTACTCCTGGCTGTGTGCTCAGGGCTTACTCCCTGGCTGCACGCTCAGGGCTTACTCCTGGCTGTTTGCTCAGGGCTTACTCCTGGCTGTGCGCTCAGGGCTTACTCCTGGCTGTGTGTTCAGGGCTTACTCCTGGCTGTGTGCTCAGGACTTACTCCTGGCTGTGTGCTCAGGGCTTACTCCTGGCTGTGTGCTCAGGACTTACTCCTGGCTGTGTGCTCAGGGCTTACTCCTGGCTGTGTGCTCAGGGCTTACTCCTGGCTGTACGCTCAGGGCTTACTCCTGGCTGTTTGCTCAGGGCTTACTCCTGGCTGTACGCTCAGGGCTTACTCCTGGCTGTGTGTTCAGGGCTTACTCCTGGCTGTGTGCTCAGGACTTACTCCTGGCTGTGTGCTCAGGGCTTACTCCTGGCTGTGTGCTCAGGGGCTTACTCCTGGCTGTACGCTCAGGGCTTACTCCTGGCTGTTTGCTCAGGGCTTATTCCTGGCTGTACGCTCAGGGCTTACTCCTGGCTGCGTGCTCAGGGCTTACTCCTGGCTGTACGCTCAGGGCTTACTCCTGGCTGTTTGCTCAGGGCTTACTCCTGGCTGTGTGCTCCAGGGCTTACTCCTGGCTGTGTGCTCAGGGCTTACTCCTGGCTGCGTGCTCAGGGCTTACTCCTGGTTGTGTGCTCAGGGCTTACTCCTGGCTGTGTGCTCAGGGCTTACTCCTGGCTGAGTGCTCAGGGCTTACTCCTGGTTGTACACTCAGGGCTTACTCCTGGCTGTGCGCTCAGGGATCATTCCTCGAGGGACGGTGGTGAGGGGCTAACATATGAGGGGTTGGGATGAAATCTGGGTCGGGCACGAGCAAGCAAGCCCCTGCTCCGCTATACTATCTCTCTGGGCCCTGTTTCTTTGGTTTATGTTTTTGTTTCAGGGCCACGTCGGTTTAACTCCTGGCACTGGATCAACCTCACTCATGGCAGATCTCTGCGGACTCCACGAGGTGCTCACGATCAAACTGGGGCCAGCTGCATGCGGCAAGTGTCTGATCCCCTGTATTATCTCTCTGGCCCAGCTCAAGTTTACAGCTTGGTCTAATGCCACAGCTTCAATGTACTCTTGCAGTTTCTTGAGCACTGAGAGACTCGGTCTTTCCAGCAGCATTGCTCAGTCTGATCCTTCTTCTTCCCCCTGCCCCTCCCAATACGCCAACGAGATCAACGATGAGGTCAGCTACCTGGCTGGCATCTGCTGAAAATTCAAATGACGAGGGTTTATCCCCCAAACACCCCTGAGCTTCACGCCGTCTGGTTGTCACCCAACTGACCTGGCTGCCCAAGATCCGCTGAGGTTTCATGATAATGTCAGGCACCGCTCGAGCAAGTCGAATAACAGGATGTCAAGTGACCAGGCACCTCACGGCAGTTCTCATGCTCTCTGCAGTTTAGTTGCCACTTTACCCCCACTACAGCGGGGACAGAAAGGAGCCTTCGGTTCTCCATTCACTGTCTAGACAGCGTGGATTTAAGGGTGGTGCTGAAACCTGACGCTATTCAGGTGTTGTGTTTTGTTACTGAAATGCTCCAATGCTTTCATGCTTATAGATAAAGAACTGGGAGCCAGGACCCCTGCTGCCGTAGATACACCCCCCGGGACCCTCTCCAACCAGAAACCAAAGGGTTAACACCTGGCCCGCAAGCAGCCTGGCTCAGCACCCCTTCAGGTATGAAGCGGTTCCAGCATCACTGTCATTGACACTCACCTTTCCTTTCCTGTTCCTTCCACAAAGCCCTCATGCCCCATTATTATAATTATCCCATTGAGTGACCCAGGAGGTTTGCAAAGGTTAAATTTTTTTTTTAAGTTTGCTTTTGTTTTGGGACCATAACCAGTGGTAATCAGGGCTCTGCTTAATAATCACTCCTGATGGGTCTTGAAGGGCCTTTGTGGTGCCGGGTTGAACCTGGGTCAGCTGCATGCAAGACAAGCACCTTCCCGCTGTACTAGAGGTCAAGTAATTTTGGCAGAGCTGGACAGAGAAAACCCAAAGAGAGTTTTCTTGAGAGAGCAGGAACCACTTGGACTCTCAATGAATGAATGAAACCACTCTAATGAATGAATGAAACCACTCTCAATGAATGAATGAAACCGCTCTCAATGAATGAATGAAACCACTCTAATGAACGAATGAAACCACTCTAATGAACGAATGAAACCACTCTAATGAACGAATGAAACCACTCTCAATGAATGAATGAAACCACTCTCAATGAATGAATGAAACCACTCTAATGAACGAATGAAACCACTCTAATGAACGAATGAAACCACTCTAATGAACGAATGAAACCACTCTCAATGAATGAATGAAACCACTCTCAATGAATGAATGAAACCACTCTAATGAACGAATGAAACCACTCTAATGAACGAATGAAACCACTCTAATGAATGAATGAAACCACTCTCAATGAGAGTTTCATCGAAAAGAGCAGGGACCCACTGGTCACGAAGTTCTATCTTCTTGGGGACTTCCGCTCCCTCCAACCATGCATCCCTCACCCTGGACCCCTTCTCCCCCTTCCCTCGGGCTGGGAGACAGTGAGCAAGCAATAATGGAGGACAGTGGTCAGTGTGGGTTTTATTGGAGAGCCAATGAGCTGGCACCCCTCAGAGGCCACACCTGCTGAAGACTGGGGTGCACCTGAGGCTTGATTCTGTCGGACAGACAACACAAGGTGGCATCGGGCAAGGCTGCCCCACAAGGTGGCATCCGGGCAGAGCTGCCTGTAGGCTTCTTGCTCCACACAGTAAGCCCGCAGGCCCCCTCCAGCATCGCTTGGATTCACTTCTCCCTGTGCAAAGGAAGAGCACAGGTCCCAGAAGAGTCCAAGAGTTGTACCTGGGACCAGTGTCCACAGATCAAGGGCTAGGCCACAGTGACAGGTTGGATCAGCGGTCGCACTTCACTCTCAGGTCTTCTGTTGGACTGTCAGACACAGAACAGAAACCTGAGGTCCCAGGTTGGACTCTGTCACAGATTAAGGTGAAGTCAGAGGCAGACACTGACCACAAGTTAGACCTCAGGGCCCAGATTAGACTTCAAGTCACTGGTTCAATCAAGAGTCTTAAAGGGAGCCGGAACGATAGCACAGTGGGGAGAGCATTTACCTCGCATGCGCACGACCTGGGTTTGATCCCTGGCATCCCATATGGTTCCCCGAGCACCGCCAGGAGTAATTCCTGAGTGCAGAGCCAGGAGTAACCCCTGAGCATTGCCGGGTGTGACCCAAAAAAACAAAAAAAATAAAAAATAAATAGAGTCCTAAAGGCACATGTTTTATGTTAGGCCACAGGACATGAGCTCTGAGACAGCTTCAGGACGATGCTGGGGTAACAGGACCGACCACCAACCAAAAAACCTGGACCCCAGACTTGTCCAGGTTAACCCACGGATAACCAGCTAGACCATTCACAGGTTAGACTCGCCTCTTATAGGGCGTAACCTACACCCTGGGAGCACTCTAAGAACTTTAAAAAAATAACATTACAATTAAAGTTGAACAAAGGACAATATCTATTACACAGAATAGGAAACTGAGGCACACACACAGGTTAACGATCAGACCCAGGTTACAGTCACTATGGATCAGGTGAGGATTTCCACTTCGGACATAAGCTAGCTCGAGCCACACGTACCACCATTATGTGAACTACCGCACACACAGAATCTTAGGACTTGGTGAACAAATTTCAAACCAGGAGCCATGAGAGAATAAGCCCTTCCCTGTCCCCCAAGCTTTCTGCTCAGAGCATGGGAAGGAGCATCTCCCTCTTAGATTCATTCAACAGACATGGGATCACTCAGATACCACCACGACCAAGATGGTCCCCTCTCTCAAGGAGCTCCCAGCAGGGACGGCACCTAAACATGAGCAGAGGTGTGGTAAGTAGAAATGCAAATTTTATAAAATAAAATAACTGCTTTTAAGAGCACACAGAATTACATTTTTTTTCCTATTTGGCATAATTTTACATTTTTCTATAATAAAATTTTAACTTGCCTTGTTCTTAATCTCTCTGCTTTGAAGTCCATCTGAAATTCCCGAGTTAAAAGTTGAAAGGACAAATGAGGGCAGACCGCCCGTAAGCACCCCCGGACTCTCCTCCACCCCCCACCCCGCCACTCTCGCTCCTTGCCTGTTTTCATGCTCAGCACACCATACCCCTCCCCCGGCTCAGTCTATGCCTGTTTGGTTATTTTCTAACAAAAACATCAGCTCCATGAGAACCAGGACTTTATTTTCTTCCACTCTGTCATTCTCATAGAGCCCTGATGCCCAGAAACGTGTTTCAGATGGAGGGTTGAGGGGATCCCACTGTAAAGCCAGGAACCCGAGGGACAGGCCCATGGAGCAACTCTGTAAGCTGCCCAGCAAATCAGAGCTGCAGTCACGGCCCGTCTCTGCACACTCACACACACACACAGCTCACACTCATACACACACACAGCTCACACTCATACACACACAGCTCACACTCATACACACACAAACTCACTCACACACACAGCTCACACTCATACACACACAACTCACACTCATACACACACACACACACTCACTCACATACAACTCACATTCATACACTCACTAACACTCCCACTCACACACACAACTCACACTCATACACACACACACACACAACTCACACTCATACACTCACTAACACACCCACTCACACACACAACTTACACTCACACTCACACACCCACTCACACACAACTCACACTCATACACTCACTAACACACCCACTCACACACACAACTTACACTCACACTCACACACCCACTCACACACACAAACTCACACTCATACACTCACTAACACTACCACTCACACACACAACTCACACTCATACACTCACTAACACACTCACACACAACTCACACTCATACACTCCACTAACACACCCACTCACACACAAGCACTCATACACACACTCACACACCACACACCCACTCACACACGTGCACTCTCACACATACACTCTCAAACACTCATATACAAACTCACTCTCACTACACTACTTTCACACGCAAACACCACATGCACTCACACACACTGTTATACACACATACATACACTCACATATACACTGTCATACACTGCATGCACTCACACACACTGTCATACACCACATACACTCACACACACTGTTATACACACATACATACACTCGCATATACACTGTCATACACTGCATGCACTCACACACACTGACATACACCACATGCACTCACACACTGTCATACATCACATACGCACACACTGTCATAGACCACTTACACTCACACAGTCATACACTGCACACTCACACACACACTGTCATACACCACATACATTCACACGCACACAGATGCACACATGCACAGGCACATACCATACACACATCACATTCCACATAGACACACTCAAATGCACACACTCATTCACACTCCCTACACACACACACACACACAGACACTCGCTCACACGGACTCACCCCTGGAGGCACATAGCGCAGGCCAGGGGAACCATGAGGGGCAGCGGCAGCTGGGGCCTGGCCACAGGGCTTCCGGGCAGGAGAGAGCACGGAGAGGCGAGGCCGAGTCCCGTCTTGGCCCAGTCTACGGGAGCAGGTCAGGCCCGAGTGTGGGCCGAGGCAGCTCAACGCAGTGTGAGGCCTCGGGGTCCCAAGGATGCGACTGGAGCTCCGCCGGCTCCGCGGGGAACTGGTCAGCCACATGCACGGGTGCTGCTGAGCCCGAGGCAGGAAACATTGTCCAGGGCCCTGAAGGGGTCCCCGCCCCATCGGGACGGGGGGGGGGGAGGCCTTAGCTGCTCGGAGGGACCTGGTTCAACACTGGTTATTGGTCTCTCAGGGCCAAGACTATTCTCTAGGAAATGGCTAAGTCCAATACCTCGATATTTCCCTTCCTGAAGCTCAGGGGATGGAAACAAAGCCCACAGACCCTTTCCAAAAGAAAGCAGGTCTGGGGTCGGAGAGATAGCACAGCGGGTAGGGTGTTTGCCTTGCACGTGATCCACCCGGTTTGATCCCCGGCATCCCATATGGTCCCCTCAGCACCGCCAGGAGTAATTCCTGAGTGCAGAGCCAGGAGTAACCCCCTGACCATTGCTGGAGTAAAAGCAAGCAAGCAAGCAAGCAAGCAAGCAAGCAGGTCTTAGATGGACTCTGAAAACGAGACGACAGATGGCACCTACCTCACCCCGGGCCGTGGCTGCCGTGGTCCACGGAAGATGAACTGAAACAGTGATTCCCAGAGTGGGGCATCCAGCCCAGCAGCCAACAGCAGTGTCTGAGGACTGGCCAAATGTACATACTCCAGCTCTCCCCAAAACTACCGAAGAAAAAGTGGAGGGGGTTCCAGCAAGCGGCCACATCCTTGTTTAGCCCCTCCAAGGAATTTTAATGCACTTTGAAGTTTTGAAAGTCCTGGAAATACAAAGGCATCTGAGCAGAAAGATGAGCAGGGGGAGGTAGTTCCAGGCAAAAAGAATAGGATGAACCTGAGAGCGGGCTCTGGCCCAGAGAAGGGTGTGCTGGGATGAGCGCTGACCTCAGAGAGGGCGGAACCCAGGACTGGACAGGCCCTGGAGTCAGATTCGGATTCCGTGCCTCAGACAACGGTAAGTTTATAACAGAGATGGAACCTGGGCAGATTTCAGTTGTAAGTAAAAAACAAACAAACCAAGTGAAATCCAAAGTAGGGAAAGTGACTTGACTAAAATCCCAGTGCGTTAGGGGGCAGGGCTGGGCCTGCAGCCACTTTACCCTTCCAGGCAATGCATGATGCGCACATACCACACAGCCTGTCCTGTGGGTGGGAAAGAGACGCTCAGAGGGCCAAGTCGCAGCAGGAAGCCAGGCAGGACGGGGCTCGGCCTCTACCCAGAGTCCGCGTGGGCTCAGCTAACCCACCAGGCTGCTGCAGGAATTGCTCTGAGCTGGACACCGGGAACCATGAGCCCACCCACAGGTACAGCCGTCCCCACAAGCACAGCGCCGCTAACCAGGATCTAAAAGTAGGGACCTTGGGGCCAGAGCGATAGCCCAGCGGGTAGGGTGTTTGCCTTGCATGCAGCCGGCCTATGCCGGCCCGGATTCCATCCCCGCATCCCATATGGTCCTCCGAGCACCGCCAGGAGTAATTCCTGAGTGCAGAGCCAGAAGAAACCCTTGAGCATTGCCAGATGTGACCCAAAAAAGCAAAAAGAAAAAAAAGTAGGGACAGAGGCCAGAGCAACAGGTAAGATTTGCCTTGCATGCAACTGAGCTGGCATATGGTCCCCTGAGCACCCTGAATTCAGAGCCAAGGGTCAGCTCTAACTACTGCTGAGCGAACCCCAAACCAAAATATTTTGGCCCCAAAACAAAATAATCACTATCTATCACTATCACTATCTTCCCATTACTCATCTGTTTGCTAGAGCGGGCACCAGTAATATCTCCATATGTCCTGTCTCATGCTAGTAGAACCCAAAGGCATCCGCTTGCTCCAGGAACATAGAGAGCCTCTTACCATTATATTAGGTCACGGGAATGACCTAATATAAACGTTACTGGTATTTGGCATATCAAATGCTACACGAGCAGCTTGCCAGGCTTGCCGTGCGGGTGGCATACTGTTGTAGTCACCTCTAAATAAAGCATGTATTGATGAACCACGTGACCGCTAGCGGCCACGCGAGCCGGGCTGTGATAGTCTGGTCTGCTGGGTGGAGTTGTGACGAGAGGGAAGTCCGATGTGAAAAATGGCGGGCCCCATGGAGTAGGGGAGCGTGGTCTGGCTTGTTGTGAGGGCTCTGCTGGTGCGGCAGGCCAGGGCTAACACCCGCCATGCCTCCCGGGCACCTCACGAGCAGCTGGGCACAGGGAGAGCAAGTAGCAGCTCTGCCCCATGTCTGAGAGTATAATAATAATATAATAATAATATTAAAATAATTTATATTATTTATACTAAAATAATATAAATAAAATTTAAAAATAAGTAAAATCACCAGTTCCCTCTGCCAAGATCACAAAGCCTTGACTCCTACCTACACACCTGTTGTGTGGCTGCCGTAAGGGAAAGGATCGGAGGCTCTGGGCCCGGAGTCTGTGAGGGAGAACTGGGCCTGCCCATCCTCAGTGTTGTCTGCATTGGAGGGGCTGGGAACTGGAGAGGGAGTGCAGCAGGGAAGGCGCCTGCCGACCGGGTTCCTACCGGCAAATAGTTTCCAGGGGGAGGGGGGAGGAAGGAAAGAGGGGAAGGAAGCATGGACAGAGAGAATGACGAAGGAAGGAAGGAGGGAAGGAAGGAGGAAGGAGGGAAGGGAGAAAGGAAGGAAGGAAGGAAGGAAGGAAGGAAGGAAGGAAGGAGGGAGGGAGGGAGGGAGGGAGGGAGGGAAGGAAGGAGGGAAGGAAGAAAGGAAGGAAGGAGGGAGAGAGGGAAGGAAGAAAGGAAGGAAGGAGGGAAGGAAAGAGAGAGGGAGGAAGGGAGGGAAGAAGGAAGGAAGGAGGGAGGGAAGGAAGGAAGGAGGGAGGGAAGGAAGGAGGAAGGAAGGATGGAAGGAGGGAGGAAGGGATGGAGGAAGGAAGGAAGAAGGGAAGGAAGAGAAGGAGGGAGAGAAGGAAGGAAGGAGGGAGGAAGGGAGGTAGGAAGGAAGGAAGAAGGGAGGGAAGGAAGGAAGGAAGGAAGAAGGGAAGGAAGAGAAGGAGGGAGAGAAGGAAGGAAGGAGGAAGGAAGGGAGGGAGGAAGGAAGGAAGAAGGGAGGGAAGGAAGGAAGGAGAGAGGGAGGGAGGAAGGAAGGAGGGAGGAAGGAAGGAGGGGGAGGAAGGAAGGAAGGAAGGAGGGAGGAAAGGAGGGAGGTAGGAGGGAAGGAAGGGAGGAAGGAAGGAGGGAGGGAGGAAGGGAAAGAAGGAAGGGAGGGAAGGGTGGTCTCAAACAAAATGCCGGGACCATCCCAGGCAGGGTGCATCAGAGTTGAGTTAAGACAGTCGAATTCTGGCAAGCACAGGACCACCCTTCCCGCGACAAAGGCGCTGCACCAGGAACTTGGCGCGTGCACCATGGCCGCGTCAGTGATGCTCCACCACAAACACTCAGAACTTCCTTCCTGGCGGCCTTCTGGGCCTTTCTGGGTTTTTCCCTCTCGTACATGAAGCCTCCAGGCAGACCAGTTTCTCAGCCAACCCGGCCTCGGGACCCCTGGGCACGGTGCAAGCGCAAATCTCCTGAACTCCTCTCGCGGGACGGCAGAAGCGCCCCTCTTGTAGGTTGGCCCTACAAGGGAATCTGGGCATTTGGCTCCCCACAAGTAGCTTATCTAAAGGGGGCGAAGGCTGGTGCGCCTCACTGCTGGCTTCAGAGCCAGAAATGCAGTACCTGATCCTTCCCCTCTCGCCCCCACCCCAGCACCGCCACCCACCACCCTCCGGCCGGCGGAAGAGCAGAGAGAGGCGGCGGGTCGGCTGCGGTCCGCAGGGTGCGTTCAGCGGCCCGGGCCTCTGGGCGGGGACCCCGGGGCTGCCCTGACGGGGCGGCTGCACCGGGCTGGACTCGGCTGGACGCGGCGGGGTCGCGGCTCCTCCCCGGCGGGGGCGGCGGGGGCGGGACCGGCCGAGGGGCTGCAGCCCGGGCGGCTGGACACCCTGACGCACCCGGGGCGCCGGCGGCCGCAGGGACTCGGACCCCTCCCCACGCCCAGGTAAAAGCCGGGACTTAGCCTAGTTAGGACGAAGTTTGCCAGTCGCCTGCGAAGAGGGAGCTGGGGGGCGAGGAGTGTCCCCTGCAGCGCAAACTGGGCGAGGGGGTCCTGATCCCGCGTCCCGGGTGCGGGGAGGGCGGGCCGGCCTCGGACGGGGCACACTCACGGCCGGGTGGGAGGCTGCGGGCGCTCGGAGCCAGGGTCCCTGCCCCGGGAGGGCCAGCTCACAGCCTGGGCGCCGCCACAGTTGCGCTCCCTGGGCCCTCGGGCTTCGTCCCCGCGCCCCTGCCGGGACTCTGTCCTGTCACAGCAAAATTGGGGCCCGCCGGCCGCGCACCCTCCAGCCCGCGCCCCAGCAGGAGGCCGCCGCGCCCGCCCCGCCGCTCCTGAATTTTTCACGTAGGGGGCGGGCCGGACACGCGTTCCCCTGACAGCGGGGCGCTCAGGGTTACCGCCCGGGGAGCCCCCGAACCCCCTCGCCCCGAGAGGAGCAGCCCACCGCAGCCTCCCTCTTCCTCGGCCTAAAAGGTCCCGTGCGGTAAAAGTAACTTTCCGCCCCCGACAGCCCCCCCCACCCCCGCCCACTTCCCCCCAAGAACCCCCCAACTCTGCGGGTAATTCAGGTGCCTTTGGGGGGGCGATGCGGCTCCTGTTTGGGCCTGCGCGTGTGGCCAGCCCCCTTGGCGCTGCCCCTCTTCCTGGCTGTCGCCCGGGCCATGCTCCAGGCCGGGAAAGGGGCCTCGTAGGGTACAGCAATGTGTGTATGTGGGGCGTTGGGGGGGTCACAGCTGGGTGCTCTTGACCCATCCCAGTCTGATGCCGGCTCACGTTGAAGCAGAAACTTCAACCCCAAAGAGCCAGCCCCCTCCCATTGGGAGGGGAACGGGTTGCCCTCCCAGAGACGCATCTAAACTCCGAGGGGGCTCGAGTAATCCGTCCCTTCACCGTCCCTTCTCGCCCTTCTTGTTCGCAGGAGGAAGGAAAGAAGGAGCAAGCCCAGTCCCCTTCCCGAGGATGACACTCCAACACCCAGCCAGGAGCCAAAACCTCCCTCCAGAGGAGAGCCAGCACCCCACTGCCGCCGTCATCCCGCGGTCCCCCGGCCGGGCCTCCTCTGCGCCACACCGTCCATGAAGGCCCAGCATCCCCGGCTGGGCCAATCAGCGTCTCTCAACCCTCCTGCCCGGCAACCTTCACCTGCCCCCAACAGCTGGTCCTCAGAATCCAGCGACTCGGAAGGCTCCCTGGGGAAGCCCTTTACCGGGTGGTGCTGCTCGGAGACCCGGGAGTTGGGAAGACCAGCCTGGCCAGCCTCTTTGCAGGGAAGCAAGAAAGGGGCGCTCCATGAACAGCTGGGAGGTAGGGCCCTGTGGGGTGTGGGCAAAGGCGCGAAAACCCTGGCAGCAGGTGCCATGAGGCTGCCAAGCGCTGCTGCCAAGGCACCTGCCCTTCTGTTCGTGAGAGGCGACATTCACGTCAACTGAGAGGGAAGGGCTCCCCTAGGGTTGTGCGGGGTACAGCAAGACAGTAGTCGTCTATGGCGGGGGAATTTCTCGGATGAGAATTCCGCCATGTCTCGGGGTGCAAGGTGCAGGATTATTTCTCTTTCATAAAGAAATTCTGAATCCCGTGAGTCGGATGAGTAAAAGAAAATGACTTGCACCCGGTTCAGAAATGTCCAGGCCCTACTCTCCCCTGATCTGGTCTCCCCCGCCCCAGTGCCCTGGCCTGTCATCCAGGAACACCGTGACCTGCAGCAAAACTAATTCCTGCCCCAGAAGGCGACTTGCAGACGTCCAGTTCTAGAACCTGCATTTATTCCGAGAGGAACACAGAGAATGTGGAGTTGTCCGGGGTCCTGGGGTAACGGGGATGAGAAGAGGAAAATGAAGCTGCTTCCTTAGCGCTGGCTGAAAGGTCGCAGAGCGAGGGGGAGAGGGCTGGACCTACAGAGTGCCCACATGAGAAATCTTTAGCAGCACATGCACCAGAGGGGGAGACTGAGGCCCAGAAGATACAAGAGTGCAGGAGACATACGCTGGGGAGAATTCGCTGCTCAAGGTTGACCCTCCAGGGGGCCGGAGTGATAGCCCAGCGGGTAGGGCATTTGCCTTGCACGCTGCCGGCCTATGCTGGCCTGGGTTCGATCCCCGGCATCCCATATGGTCCCCTGAGCACTGCCAGGAGTAATTCCTGAGTGCAGAGCCAGGAGTTACCCCTGAGCATCGCCGGGTGTGACCCAAAAAAGGAAAAAAAAAAAAAAAGGTTGACCCTCCAAACCCCACTCCCAGCCAGTCAATTCAACCAGCAAAAGCTCCAGCACCTACTACAAGCCAGGTACTGAGCTGGCTTCTGGGGAGACGAGGCTTCTTGGCTTCTTGACAGATCCAGAGAGACAGATCTAAGTGTGAGAGCACCTCAAGAGAAAGAGCAGGGGAGCTGTGATGAGGCATGTCACACACACACACACACACACACACACACACACATACACGCACGCACGCACACTTCTTAGGAGCCAAGGAGGGTGTGGGGTTCCACTCTGTCCCCTGGCCTGCCCTTCCTCCCTGAGTCCGGGCTCTTTCCCTCTCTTGCAGAAGAAGTGTATGAGAGGACACTCACTGTGGACGGAGAGGACACCACGCTGGTGGTGGTGGACGCCTGGGAAGCCGAGAAACTGGTAGGGAGCAGCGGGAAGATGGAAATTAGACCTGGGTCTCGTCACAGGCGCCATCCTCGGCTTAGGATGGATTAGGCAGGGGGCCAACCTTAGCACCCCCAAATTCCAGAGCTCCTAAGCCATCTTTCCAAACAAAGACGCATATGCCACCCGTGCCTGCTCTGCTGATTCCGCCCCTGTAGCCACGCCAGGATTTGCTTCTCTCACTGCCTGCCCGCCTCCCCGGTAGTTAGCACCCTAATCCCACTCCACCCAGTTCCTTTGTGCAGAGGAAGGAACCCAGGACTGAGCCCCGAGGAGATTCTCCTTTTTCTTTTTCTGACCAGTGGGTGGCTTTGTCCAAGCCACCTGCGCACTCCTGTGAGCTTCAGTTTTTGCATCTGAGAAGGTGGGTCAGTCACTCCTATCTTCCTTACCAGCTGGACTGTATTTATCTTGGCTTTCAGGAACATACCTGACTGAGTTGGCTCCTGGCACTGCACTCATAGAGAACCCCCCTAGTGGGCTCAAATGACCATATGGAGTATTGGGGATTGACCTGAATGGGCTGCGTGCAAGGCTTACAGGCAAGCAGCTTCCCAGCCATCGCTCCAGCCCACCCATTTTTAGAAGCTCTTATGCATTTGCATAGAGGCGAGCACTGTTAGAACACACCCCCAAAATGGTGAGCATTGGGGTCCGGAAGGTTGAAGTGCATGCTGGTACCTCATGGCCCCCAAGCACCCTGGGATGCTTCTGAGCTTCATGCCAGGAGTAGCCCCGAGCACTGTCAGATGTGGCCCCAAATCAAAAAATAACAGTGAACATAGGTGGAATGTGTAAATCCTGATCATTCCTATTACGCACGATCATTGCTATTACTCATATCTTGGGAGTTAGGTAAAAAGGAAGACAAAGGTGTTGTCCCTGACCCTTTCAGAGCAGAAGAGAACACCAGGCCAAACATTGCCCTCTCAAGCTTTTCTTACCTTGTTTAAATTTGCTTCTTTCTTACACTATTTTGTTTGTTTTTATTTTTGGAGCCCACCCAGCAGTGCTCAGGGCTTACTCCTGGCTCTGTGTTCAGAGATTACTCCTGGCTAGCTCAGGTGACCATCTGGAGTGCCAGGGATCAAACCTGGGTCAGCTGCATGCAAGGCAGATGTCCTGCCACTGTGCTATCACTCTGGCCCCTTTTCTTAAAATACAGATAGTACATGCTCACTGTAGAACTTGAAAGAAATACAACCAAAAAAAGAAATACAACCAAGATTTTAAGTCCCAGCTTAAAATCAGCTGGGACTGGGCTGGAGCAATAGCCCAGTGGGTAGGGCGTTTGCCTTGCACGCGGCCGGCCCATGCTGGCTAAGGTTCGATCCCCGGCATCCCATATGGTCCCCCGAGCACCACCAGGAGTAATTCCTGAGTGCAGAACCAGGAGAAACCCCTGAGCATTGCCGGGTGTGACCCAAAAAAGCAAAAAAAAAAAAAAAAATCAGCTGGGAGGGCTGGAGCCATAGTACAGCAGGGAGGGTGTTTGTCTTGCACTTGGCCAACCCAGCTTCAATCCCCAGCATCCCATTTGGTCCCCAAGCACTGCTAGGAGTAAGTCCTGATTGCAGAGCCCAAAAGAACCCCTGAGCATCTCTAGGTGTGACCCTAAAAATCAAGCAAAAATAATAAATAAAAATAAAAATATAATAACCTGGGATCTCTCCAGGCACTAGGCCCCCCTCTAGAATGCAGGAAGGCCCTGTTCCTGGGTGGGGTTTAGGTGAGACTGTTGGGTGATTAACCAGTGATAGGTGCAAAGGTTCGTGATGAAGATCAACGTGGCTAATTCCTTTCAATAAGCTCAAAAAGGAAGGTCAGATCCAAAAAAGGAACCAATAATGACGATGGCATATAACTCCTTAATAGCAGCTGCCATTTGTGGAGTGTGAGTCCCTATGCTAAGCACTAGACATAAGACATACATTAGGACTTTCTGTCAAGGTGAAACACGGTAGTGAGTGTTCGGTTCCTGCTCCACTGGGAAGAGCCTCAGAGAGGTTGCTAATGTGCTCGACTTCTCACATAGCCAAGTGGGATTCAAGTCTAGATCTAGACGACCTCAGAGCCTGTTCTCTTACTGCGCCAGGATTACCCCCTGCCTGCTTCCTCCTCAGAAGCAATAGCTTCTGAGCCTTAAGCCTTAAGCTTCTTTTCTTCACTCATTCATTCATTAAGAAATATTTCCTAGGGGCTGGACAGAGAAATAGCAGGTAGGGTGCTGTCCTCAAAAGAAGCTGACCCAGTTTGATCCTGGCATCCCATATGGTCCTCGAGCACCACCAGGAGTAATTCCTGAGTGCAGAGCCAGGAGTAACCCCTGAGCCTTGCCAGGTGTGACCAAATAAAAGGAATAAAGAAAATAAACATTTTTCTGAACATACAACTTGACACTTGGAAACCCAGCAGTGAATAAGGCAGACATGTCCCCTAGCCTTAGTACTCACAGACGGGTGAGTCTGGGTCTATTTTTTGAATCAGTTAAGAATCAATGGGGCAGGGTCTTGGACTAGAAAACTAAGGAGCTGAAATTCTGTGCGCAGTTGGCTATGTAGTTTTAAGAGTGTTCTCTCTTCTTTGGCCCTTGGTTTTACTACAGTTGAAGAAACTGAACTCATTTCCCTGGTTGGTGACTGTAACGGCAAGCCATAAAGATAGTGCATATGAGAGCAGCGATTTTTGGAAAGCATCTATCCTTTCCACCCATGGTCTAGATGGTTCTATGACATTAGGTGGACATTAGGTGACATTAAGAGTAGAGTGAGCCTTTGACTCACCCAATAGGGCCCAAGTCTGACTAATTAACACATAGACTATAAAGAATCAAATTCAAAGAAAGAAAGAGAGAGAGAGAGAAAAGAGAGAGAAAGAGAGAAAGAGAAAAAAGAGAGAAAGAGAGAAAGCTCAATGGTAAAAGCTCTTGCCTGAAAGTGTCACACACACACACACACACTTCTTAGTCTTTACCCCAAGACCCAATGAATTAGAGCTTATACAAATGGGGTGCCTATACTCTATTTTAATTACATCCCCAGAGGCCAGAGAGCTAGTACAGCAGGCAGAGTGTTTGTCTTGCATGCAACCGACCTGGGTTTGATACCCCATACCCCATATGGCTCCCCTAGACACCCAGGAATGATCCTTGAACACAGAGCCAGGAGTAAGCTCTGAGCATCGCTGGGTGTCACCAAAAAAAATTACATCCCCAACGGGCTCTTACCCACCGCTCCATGCACCAGACTACTTTTATGATCCTAAAACATAAGCAAAATCCTCCCTAAATATTTCTGCAGTGAATGAATGGTCAAGGATGATCCTCTCATTCTACACGTAGAGAAACTAAAACCCAGAAGGAGAAAGGAACCTGTTCATAGTCAAGGTTGAGAACCCAGAATGAGATTCCACAGTTGTCTCCCAGCTCATGTGAGATCCCACAGTTGTCTCCGTGGTTATCTGGCCTGGGAGAGGAGGCGATGTGACTGTTGGGAAGTTACTCGACAGCAGCGCTAACCACTGTGCTTTCCTTCTCGTCTGTCCGGCTTGTCTGTTAAAGCTTTTCTGGCTCCCTCAGCACAGCTTCATGTGAGAGCTCCCACTTGGCCCACTCTTCTTTCATGCTTTTGTCTGCTCATCCTTCCCAGCCCCATTCCAGTCTACAGGGAAGCTTCTCCTACCTATACTGGCCTCACCTACCCTCTCCCATTACCTCCCCTGCATATGCTTCTCCTGATGGGGCTTACACTGTGCATTGAGACTCTCCATCTCCAGTTTCCTTTCTCCAGGCTCATGAGCTTTTGGAGATCAGGAATCGTGTCTTAGGAACACTTCTAAGTTATTCAGAGCCAGATAGCACAAGGGATTGGGCATTTGTCTTGCATATGGCTGACGCTGAGAAAAACCAGGAGTGCTCCCTTAGAGCACAGAGTCTGGAGTCAATCTTGAGCACCACCAGGTATTGCCCCCAAACAAGGGCCAAAATAGTTGGTCTTCGGGAAACAGACAGTAGGATGGGTAAGGTGCTTCCCTTGCACGTATCTGACCCAGGTCCTATCCCCAGCTCTCCATTGGGTCCCTGAACCTGCCAGGAGTGATCCTTGAACACAAAGCCAGGAGTCAGCCCTGAACATCACTGGGAATAGCTCCAAAACAAACAAATAAAAAGTTATTGGGGTCAGAGCAATCGTACAGTGGGTAGAGCTTTTTGCCATGCATCTAACTGACCTAGGTTTGATCCCCTGCGCCCTATATGATCCCCAAAAACACTTCCAAGAGTGGTCCAGGAGCACAAAGTCACCCTGTGCTCCTGGTGACTGTGCTAAGCCCTGAGCACCACTGAACGTGGCCCCAACTCTCTCAGAAGAAATCAGAGATGCTGCCAGGAAGGGGAGTGGGAATGAGGATGGGGAAGACATCAGGCTCCTATTAATCGCCCACTGGGAAGGGACTGCAGAATTCCTAATGTCTGCATATTTTTATGGGACCTATGAGTCCTTATACATATGTTTAACTAGATGCCAGCTCCCTCCTCATAAATCACTGTGTGACTGGCGAATGGGCCTCCAAAGTTCCACGTAAAGGCATTCTTATCAGGCAGGACAGTCCAGGGGATCAGGGATACCTCCCAAGAACTGACAGCGAAGGTTAATTTAGCAAATTAATTCAAAGAATTAAAAACAAAGGTTTAATATCCCTCCCTCTTCCACCTTCCCTTATTTGTTCTTGTTGCGTGATGATGGCTGGGGTCATCACCCCTGGCTCTGTGCTCAGCGAAAGTCACACCTAGGCTGCTGGGCTTGCACACGCACTGTGGTGCTCGCCAGGCATGGTGCTGCTTTTTAGTTGAGGTGCTGCGTGCTTTGACACTTGGCTGGAATTTACTCTTTTTTATTTTTATTTTTTTGCTTTGCTTTTTGTTTTGGAGCCATACCGAACAGTGCTCAGGGCTTACTCAAGGCTGTGCTCAGGGATCACTCTTAGTGGCTCGAGGGATCATATAGGATGCCAGGGATCAAACCCAGGTCAGCCATGCTCAAGGCAAATACCCTACGAACTGTGCTATTGCTCCAGCCCCTGGGGCTGCACTCCTAAGTTGAGGCCCAGCTTTGTGGTGCTTTGCCAACAGTCACTGTGTGGCTCATGCACAAGCTTTCACACTTCCTGACCATGGGGCTCACACAGTTTCATTGTGGGGCTCACTGGGGCCACACCTCTTTGTGGTCTTTATGCACATCTGGCTTCAATACGGCACAACTTCGCTGTGGCACCAGGGATCAGAGAGCAGAGCTGCCATGCTCAAAGAGCAGAGCTTTCAGGGTGTGTGAGACTGGGGATTTGAACTCGTGACCATGGGCTTTCGAGGAAGGCTTGAAAAGATACTGGAACTATTTCTCTGCTAGATTAATTTCCTTACCAGATAGTAGGATATGCGAATTTCATTTCAGGGTAGGAAGGATCACATCACATGAACTTCTTATTAAAAAAAAAAAACAGAACTTTGGGGCCCACACAATAGTACAGTAATAAACAGGGGTAGGCATTTACTTGCATGTGGCCAACCTAGGTTGGATCCTTGGTACCCCAAGCCCAGCCAGAAGTGAGCCCTGAGGGTTGAGCCAAGAGTAAGCCCAAAACACCATGACATGTGCCCCCCAAAGCCCAAACAAACAAACAAACAAAACAACAACAAAACAGAAACTTCGGTCAGAATGAAACTGAACACCGAGAGGCCAGAGCACTAGCACAGCAGGGAGGGCATTTGTCTGGCATGTGGCCTGCACGGGTTCAACCCCTGGCATCCGATATGGTCCTCAGCACCGTCAGGAGTGATTCCTGTGTGCAGAGCCAGGAGTAACCTCAGGAATATTGCTGGTATGACCCAGCAATGCCCAGCCCCAATAAAATAAAATAAAAATTATACCGAGATGCAACTGACTAAAGAATGCCTGTGGGAGGTGTGAGGAGCTCTCGTCTTGGTGACTAAATCCTCACTCCTAGTGACTATCTCCTCCGCGTGTAACTGGGCTCTCAAAGCAGCAAGGTGTGACTGTTTTCTCTGACAGTCTGTGCGGGAGTTCCGAGAGGACTGTGGTGCCTTCCCTGCCCCTCCCATCACATCCATGGCTACTCCTACTTTCTCTTCAAAACTGTCCTGAAAAACTCTTCCCTCATGTCTGCCTCCTTCCTTCCTTTTCCCTTTCCGCCCTTCTCTTCCTGATCCTCCTGAGTCGGGACTACAGAAAGGCCAAAAGCACCAACTAGCCTGCACCATCTTCAGACTAAAGAACAAAGACAGACCCGAGAGGGAGGCAGGCGGCTCCCCGTGTCCCGCGCGCAGCCTGAGAGAGTGACGCAGGGAGGCGCCTCGTTTTCAGGCCGAGGAACTGGGCCCCAAGAGAAGGGCTCGAGTCGGACCCCCTCCACATCTTGCAAACCTGCCCAGGCCCACCCCCTTATCAGATCATTCCAGCCCTTCCCCCACCCGCTATTTCACAGCCAGGACCCAGACACGCTCTGAGGCTGGGCCTGGGGTCCCTCCCTGCAGGACGCAAGCTGGAGCCAGGAGCCGAGCCTGCAGACGGGCAGCGCCTACATCATCGTCTACTCCATTGCCGACAGAGGCAGTTTCGAGAGCGCCTCTGAGCTCCGCATTCAGCTCCGGCGCACACACCGGGCGGACCACGTGCCAATCATCCTGGTGGGCAACAAGGCTGACCTGGCACGCTGCCGAGAAGTTTCCGTGGAAGGTGAGTGCTCCGGGCCCCTCCCTCTTCCCACGGTCAGCCACACGGCCACTGCCCCTCCGTGACCGCCCTCCTCCCGCCTGCACCCCCAGACTGCCTCCTCTTTTGCCTAAGCCTGAGCGCGAGGAACATTCCAGCCTGGGCTCCGCTCTCCCAAACCTGCCTTCACTTCCTGTCAGGTCTCCTCCCTAGACCCCACCCCCTTTCCTTCCACGTGCGCAGCCTCTTGCCCTGGCCTGGCCAGCCAGTCCCGCACCTGTCGGCCCCTCTCAGTTCTGCTCATCAGTGTCTCCCAGAACACATCAGACCTTGTGACTTCTTTGCTTGCCCGTTCCCCTGGGACTTCCCCAGACCTCGGTCAGAGACATTTTATCCACCCGACCTGATAGGCCCAGTGCCACCAGGCCTTTCCAGGGCTTACCTCGGAGGCCTCAGAAAGATAAACTGACTCCGATCTACAGTGGAAAAATTAAAAATTCAAATTTCACAATGCCTTTGCGGCCAGGGACGGAGCTCAGTGACAGTTTCTATCTGCGGGAGGTGCTGGTTCCCTTCCTGGCACATGCATAAACAAAGTAAGATCTCAGATGTCACAAAGTGTGACGCGTCCGGGAAGCCGTGTCTGGGTATGGAGCTCAGCGTCGGAGCAGCTGCTGGGCAGGTACGGAGCCCTGGGCTGGGTTGCCAAGCACCGACACCAAACAGCAGCAGCAAAACACTATTGTCCAGCCAATAAGGGCAAAGCAAAACTTTTCAAGTTATAAATGAATCATATTTAAAGTGACATAGAAGTACTTGTTGATCTACCCTTTATAGGTGGCACCTTAAAGATCTTTTTTTTAATTTGTTTTGGGGCCACATCTGGTAATGCTCAGGGGTTACTCCTGGCTCCGCAGTCAGAGTAACTCCTGGCAGTGCTCAGGAGACCATTTGGGATGTTGGGGATTGAACCCTGGTCAGCCACATGCAATGCAAGCACCCTACCTGCTGTACTATCTCTCCGGCCTTAAAGGTCTTCAAATAGTCCTTCTACAAACAGAATCTTTAAAAAATAAGATAACTGTGGTCAGGGAGGAGAAGCCAGTTCCTCAGGGCCTGACAACTAGCCCCCGGTCCCTGACAACTAGCCCCCCAGACTGAGGTAGCATCTCGGAGAGGGAAGAACCTGTTCATGCCGGTCAGCAATAAGGACAGTCCCTCACAACACACAGCCCTGAGAGTTGTTTTCTTTTATTGCTTGTTTATTTTTTAATATTTTATTGTACCACTGTTAGATATACAATTACAAGATGTTTATGTCTGGGGGCCAGAGCGATAGCCCAGCGGGTAGGGCGTTTGCCTTGCACGCTGCCAGCCTATGCCGGCCCGGGTTCGATCTCTGGCATCCCATATGGTCCCCTGAGCACCGCCAGGAGTAATTCCCTGAGTGCAGAGCCAGGAGTAACCCCTGAGTGTCGCGGGTGTGACCCAAAAAAAAAAAAAAAAAAAAAAGTTCATGTCTGAATTTTGGTTCTACAGTTCCAACACCCATCCCTTCACCCGTGCCCATCTCCCATCACCAATGTCCCCACCTCCCTCCCCTTCCCCAGCCGCCTCCATGGCAGGTTCTTTATCTCCCCTCCTCTCTTTCTCTCTCTCTCCTTCTCACTTCCCTTTCTTACACATTGTAGATTGTAATATATTCTAGAACATGATTGGTTCCACTAGTTTGATGTACCAGATCCAGACCACAAAAATGGCGGCTATTATGGTGAGCGAGTCTCATCCAGCTGCTTCAAGGCCCTACAGAGGTGATGGGCCCATTCAGCCCTGGAGAGTTTTGAAAATGCAGCTTCTCAAACCTCACCCCCAGGCTACGGGAATCACACCTCTGCAGCTGGGCTCAGGATTCTGCACTTAAAATAATTTTGTTGAGATTCTGTGGTTTTGCGATATCATGAATAGTGGCTTCTAGTGCACATAATTCCAACACACCCAACACACCCATCACAGGGTACCCTCTACCCTCTCCCCAGGACCCCCCCCCCATACCCCCTCCAAGATCCCCCCACTCGGTTGTGTGGACAGTTAGTTCTCCCTTATGCTCCCTTGGGCCCTGTGTGGCTCCCTCGCTGTGAACGTTTACGTCAGATGAGAGAGATCGTTCTGTGTCTGTCCCTCTCCTTACTCACTGGGCTCAGCGTGGCATCCTCTATCTCCATCTGTGTTGCTGCAAATTGCATAATGTTGCCCTTTCTTAGAGCTGCATTTATGGCAGGGTCCAGCCTAGATCATTCAGATACAGACCTCAGACCCGCTTTCCCTTCTTGATCCCAGCCTCACTCCGCAACCAGCTCCGCTCACTAACCTGTGCATTAGCTACTCACTGCCAGGTCTCACTCGTCTGTGCGCCCGCCAGGACCCAGCCGACAAAAGATGTAGCCAATAAAAATGACCACACGAGGGGCCGGAGCGATAGCCCAGCGGGTAGGGCGTTTGCCTTTGCACGCGGCCGGCCTGTGCCGGCCCGGGTTCGAATCCTGGCATCCCATATGGTCCCCCGAGCACCGCCAGGAGTAATTCCTGAGTGCAGAGCCAGGAGTAACCCCTGAGCATCGCCGGGTGTGACCCAAAAAAGCAAAAAAAAAAAAAAAAAAAATGACCACACGAGAGCCACAATCCAGAGGGTAGGGCATTTGCCTTGCAAGAGACCTAACCATGTTCGATCCCCTGGCATCCCATTGGGTCTCCCGAGCACCGCCAGCTGTGATTCCTGAGTGCAGAGCCTGGAGTAATGCCTGAGCATCGCTAAATATGTCCCAAAAAAGCAAAAAAAAGATGACCACATTTCTCTTTCTCTCTCTTTTTCGGCCTTCGCGGATGATTCCTCTGCCTCGGCCAGAGGGTGCGCGGCGCTGGTGGTCTTCGACTGCAAGTTCATCGAGACTTCGGCCACGCTGCAGCACAACGTGGCTGAGCTCTTCGAGGGCGTTAGTGCGCCAACTGCGCCTACGCCGCCGGGACAGCTCGGCCCGGGAACCGTCCGTCCCCCGACGGCGGCGCCAGCCTCGGCCAGCGCGCGCGCCGCTTCCTGGCCCGGCTCTCCGCCCGCAGCGCCCCGCCGCCAGGCGCTCAAAGCCCGCTCCAAGTCCTGCCACAACCTGGCGGTGCTCTGAGGCCACCCGCCCTGCCAGGATGGCGGGACACTGGGGTGCATGCTGGGCTGTCACCAAGAAGCAAAAGCAACGCGCGCCTGGCTGGTCTTGCAGGGCTGGAACAATTCCCACAGCCCCAGCTTTGGGGGAACCGCCCTCAGCCCCGGTGAAGCGATGGACAGACTTGGGGCAACAGGCCCAAACTGGCCCAAAGAATCGTGTTTCCTTTTCTTTTCTTTTTTTAAATGGGGTTCGTATCTTTTTGTAAAAATCTTTCTTGTCTCGGGCTGCAGTGATAGTACAGAGAGTAGGGCGTTTGCCTTGCACGTTGCCAACCCGAGTTGAGTCCCCAACACTCCATATGACCCCCTAAACCCACCAGGAGTGATCCCTGAGCCCAGAGCCAGGAGTAAGCCCTGGACGCCGCCAGGTGTGGCCCCAAAACAAAAACAAAACAAATGTTTCTGGACTCTGGCCAACCCTTAGAACCCCCCAACTCCCACCCCAATAAATCAGACCAGAAGGATGAGCTGCTGAGTGCCCAGACCTGTTCTTTGTCTTCTAGATACTCCACCTCCTGGTCTCCCATCTACCCCGGTTATGGCCAGGGTTAGCCCACTGGCCTGGGTGTCCCTGTGGGTCAGTAAAGTCGCTGGGCCACTTCCGTGTTCACATCCTCCCAGCCGCCAGCCCGCCCCCACCTCCCACCCCCTCTGCCCTGGTCTTTGTGGGACACACAGTGGAGCAGTCAGAGATCTCAGGACTGACCTGCTCTGGACTGATAAAGGCCTCCGGAAGGCGTCTCTGCGCCGCCCTGCGATAGGGAAGCAGAGGGTTGTGAGAGCCGAGCTGACCATGTACTAAGCTCCTGGCGTGTTCGTTGACTTCCTCAGGGAGCATGAAGTGAGCACCCCCGGGGCTCAGCGTCCTCCCTCCTCCCCCTGGTGTGCAGGAGGAGAGGTAGGAGCGAAGCTTCCAGCCAGCTGCAGCTGGGGCTGCGCCTCGGGGATCAGGTCAGGAGTTTCCAGCTTAGGGGAGAGCAGAACAAGATGCAAACGTTTGGGCCTCGGTGTCCCTGATGACTGGCACGCCTGCGCCAGACCAGCTGCCTGCCCAGATGCTTCAGCCCCACCACGTGGACCACTTCCAGGGTGCCAGGGGCATGGTGCCAGGGAGGATGAAGCTTAGGTGGGCGGGCTGAGTCCTCCAGACGCACCGCAATAACCCTGCCCACCAGAGGGCCACTGACCGTCCTGGTTTCCCCACCCCAACTTCAGCTGGGGAAGGACGACGAGTAGGGTCTCCCCCCCCCGCCCCCACCCCAAGCTGTCTCCAGCCTGTGGTCATGGGGGATGGGGTGGCTGTGGAAAGTTGGCAGAGGCAGCCGGCAGCAGCCGGGAGAGTGGAAAAAATGATATCAAACCCGGAAAAATGCAGGCCGGATGGAGGGCCTGAGTCGCCCAGGAGGTGAGAGGGAGGAAGGGGGGGGTGGGGTTGGGGGGACCCACATGATGGGAAAGGCAGAGAGTACAGGAGCTGGCTTGGAGGAACCAGGGCAAAGGCAGCTTTCCCTTTGTTTTAACTCATGAGCACATATCGAGAGCCGGCTCAGTGTGGGGCACCCCTCCGGGTTCTGGGGAGATAGTGTGGTCAGACCCTGCTTCGGGAGCTTAACATCTGGGGGGATTGGGCCGGAGCGATAGCCCAGTGGGTAGGGTGTTTGCCTTGCACGCGGCCGGCTCATGCCGGCCTGGGTTCGATCCCTGGCATCCCATATGGTCCCCCCGAGCACAGCCAGGAGTAATTCCTGAGTGCAGAGCCAGGAGTAGCCCCTGAGCATTGCCGGGTATGACCCAAAAAAGCAAAAAAAAAAAAAAAAAAAAATCTGGGGGGGATGCAGGGGGGGGGAAACTCACCAGAAAAGCAGCCTGTGAAGAAAATGACGGTGAGTGAATAAGAAGCAGAAAAACAAGGTGGGCCTGGGGGGCCCCAGTGCGGATCCAACCCTAAACAGATTCACTGATGGGGAAGCTGGGGTCAAGGTGGGGAAAGGACTTACCCTGGGCTGCTCTGAGCACGGACAACATCGTCACTGAGACCAGGATTGGGTATGGGAGAGGGAAAAAGCAAGCGAAAGAGTACAGACCAGGAACGCACAGAGTTGTGGTCTGCAGGGCAAGAGAGCACCGTACGGAAGACCCGGTCTGGGCTGGGGCGGTGCACGGATGAGGGGCATCGCGTGGTCAAGCCTTGCTCCCGCCGCCTCTCTACGCCCAAGTCTTCCCACCTATAGAGTAGGATTCCTGATGGCTGCCTTCCTCAGGATTGATGGAAACGTGAAATCACTCAAGACAAGTCTCAGACGTTAGAATAGGCTCCTGTGTCTGACGAAGGTGAGTCCATGTTGGTTCCTGCTGTCAAAGCAGATGCTGAGGAAGCCAGCCGAGCTTTGCTCAAGCTGAGCTGTTCTGAGCTGGTGCTGGTCTGCCTGGGGACCCAGAATAACAAGCTAGCACTGCGGGGAGGGTTCAGGAAATCTCTTCCCCTCTTGGGCCTCACTTTCCCCCCCCCCGTCTATTGCTAAAGGGACTGAATCTGAATATACCGCATAGATTCATGTCTAATCCACGTTCACTGTCTGTCTTTGCTACAGGAAGAAATGCAGCAGGAAAGCAGGTCCCTGGCACTGCCCCTGCCCCCGCACTGCCCACACTGCCCAGGGTGTCTTTAGTGGACACTGGAGTGTATTCATAAGTGATCTGTAAGCTGGCCCTCCAGTCCTGACCTCTCTGGTACTGTGAAGGAGGCATGTCTGAGAAAGTATGTGTGAAATCTAACACTCCTCCAAGGAACACAGCCCATTAAAATTTAGAAAGAGTTAGACATTTTTTTCTGACCCATAAATTGTTTTTTCTCAGTGTTGCTCAGGGGCCATCCTGGCTCTTTGCTCAGGAGTGACCCGTGGCGTTATTCAGGGACCCTATGAGGGACCAGGGATAAACAGCGCGTCTGCGGCACGCAAGGCAAGTGTCCTAACCCTGTACTACATCTCCAGTCCTTCGTCTGTAACATAAACCAAAGGAATTGTAGGGGGAAACTACCTTTGTTTAGCTCTTCTTTTATGCTAGAGTCTATGCTTTTTTTTTTAATTATCTTTAAAGCCATCTCTGCAATGGTTTTTCAGTAACATTGAGGCTAAGAGAACACAAGAAATTTGTCCAGGTTCCCACCGCCAGAGAGAGTAGCTGCTTGGGGGCCAGGGTGCTAATACAGCAGGGAGGGCGTTGCCTTGCTCGCAGGCCATCTGGGTTCTGTCTTCAGTTTCCCGTATGGTCCTCATGCACTTGATCACTTGATCACTTGATCACTTGAATCCCGTTATTCATCGATTTGCTCGAGCAGGCGTCAGTAACATTTCCATTGGACTCTATCACGTGCCAATGTAGCCCAATGGCATCTGGTTGATTCAGGAATATGAAGAGCCTCAAACCTTTTCCCCAGGAGGGACCACACCCAGGTGTTCAGCACCTGGGGTCTGTTTCTCTCCAGGCCCATGGGAGGGCAGGCCCCAAGGGGGCCGCAGCCCACACTGCCTGCCTCCCTCTCTTGTCCCTACTTGGCTGTCCTAGCCAGTCTGCCCCTGCCCCACCTCCCACCTCCAGCCACTGCCCTACAAGTCAAGGAATGTACACCCGGCAGAGCAGACACCAGCTTTCCCCGTTGAACCCCCTGCATTCCATGGACCACGAGAGCAACTTCCGACCCGAGTCCACCATCCCATCCCTCATGCACTGCCAGGCCTAATTCCTAGGTGCAGAGCCAGGATTAACTCCTGAAGACCTCTGGGTGTGACCCAAAAAGTCAAAGGGAGGGTGAAGAAAGAGTAGCTTATTATTACAAGGACATGTAATAATAACAAAGGGAGTGAGTAGGGTGAGGGCCGGAGAGAGAGTACAGTGGGTAGGGTGTTTACCTTGCACCTGGCAGAGCCAGGTTCAATTCTCTACATCCCATACTCTTGGCCGTCCCCTGAGCACAGAGTCAGGAGTAAAACTTGAGCACTTCCAAATGTGGCCCTAAAAAATATAATAATAATAATAATAATAATAAACCATTACCACATGTTGGGTGCTTTTCAAGTTCTTTTATGCATTAAATCCTCAAAACTCATCCAGTCATCACCATGCCATTATCCCTGGGGGTAATGGTAGCACAGAGAGGTACAGTGCCCTGCTGATGAGTCACACCAAGGAAGTGTAATATTCTGAGGTTGTTCTCTGATGCCCCATCAGGCTGTTTTGCAAGTCTGGAGCAGGAATGAAAGATATGCTGGGGGAAGGTTGTTGCAGAGAGGCAACTCAGGGGTTAAAACATCTGTATGTGGATAACCCAGGTTCGATTCCCTACACCATGTGATTCCCTGCTCTGATCACTAAGTGACTCATGAGCAAATTCTAGAGTGGTCCTCGGTAGTACCAGGTGTGGCCCCAAACCCAAAACAAATAACAAATAGGGGCTGTAGTGATAACACAGTGGGTATCTGCTTTGCACACAGCCCACCAGGGTTCAACCCTTACACCCCTATAATATGGTCCCCGAGCTCCACCCAGGAGTGACCCCTGAGTGCAGAACCAGGACGAAGCCCTGAGCAACACCCATAGTGTGGCCAAAAACCAAAAAGCAAACAAGCAAAAGGCGTTTGGAGCCAGGGCTGAGGCTCAGTGGTAAAAACACACGCAGCAAAGTGGGTCTCAGTCTCGGTGTGCGACTCTGGGCTCGGCCCAGCACTGCAGTTTTCCTGCAGAAAGAAGTTGATGCCAGCACGAGCTGCCTGAGCTGGGGGCAGGGCTGAGAGCAGAAACAGAGACTCCTCGGCCACCAGCTGGTTCCTCCACCTTGAGGGAGGGGTGCTGTTATGGAAAAATGATAAAGTGCTGGAAAGATGAATGTCTCCCTGGAGACCTCAAGTCTCCTCTGCATCCTGCCCTCCGGCCCCGCCGGCTGTGGGGGGAAGGCCACAGACCACGGCCCTGATGAGATGAAGGCCACCTGGACCCCGACACGCCCCAGCCGGCCTGCCTGAATACTGAGGCTGTTGGCCTCGATGGAAAGTTCCAGTTTTCCGTCAGCGTCATGCAGCTTGCCCCAGAAGCCCCCAAGGAATCAGGGTCAGGATGGAATTCCCTGTGCCTGGATGGTGGGAAATTCCCATCTCCCAGGACCCGACTCAATCCCTTCTTCTTGGCCCAGCAAACATTGACCCGGATATTTGCCATGAGGAGGGTGAGGAGGACAGAGAGCAACACCACAGACAGGCTCAGGAGCAGGGAGAGCTTCCGGCCCGGGCTGGGCAGGCAGGGGATAGGTAGGAGAGGAAGGAATTGTAGGAACTTGGTTTCTGGCAGCTTTTAAAACTAAAAATGTTGGGGCTGGAGCCATAGCACAGCAGGTAGGGCATTTGCCTTGCACGCGGCCGACCTGGGCTCCATCCCCGCATCCCATATGGTCCCCCAGCACTGCCAGGAGTAATTTCTGAGTTCAGAGCCAGGAGTAATCTCTGAGCATTATCGGGTGTGACCCAAAAAGCAGAAATAAAAAAATAAAATCATTTCCCCCTAATTAATTTGTAAAAACAAAGATGTTTTTATGGAAGTAGCAGGATTTACAGTACTGTTAACTATATACTTTTCATGTATTCATCTTCCTAATCCCACACCCTTCTCTGGAGTGCCTGCTCTCCCCCAGTGTCCCAAGGGTGGCCCACACACAAAATGATTCCCTCATATAAGCTCGGCTCTGTAGACAAAATCTTTAGCTCTGATCGCTTTAACCATTCATTGTATTCTGTTTTTCTTTTTACCCCACTCTGTGTGTGTGTGTGTGTGTGTGCAATAGCACCTATACATAGATGAATCTCCTGGAATCCCACAGAATTGTGAGTCAATGATAGGTTGATAAAGTAACTTTTTTTTGGTGTTTGAGCCACATCTGGAACCCTATGGGGTACCATGATCGAACCTGGGTGGGCTACACGCAAGGCAAGCAAGCGCCTAGCTGCTCTACTAGCTCTCTGACCCTGATAATTTTACAAATATAAATTTTAGTAAGAGTGAAGAGAATTAACAAAATTTAAAGGGAAAAAAAAAGAAAATTTAAAAGGAAAAACCTGTATACTTCCATAAAAGGGGGCAGCTTGTGGAAGATGGGGACTCTCTCAGCTCTACCAGGACCGTGTGACCGGTCGACAAATCCAAATACACAAAGTGAAGAGCCTAGGACAGACGTCTCCAGAGCGCCTGTCTCTGCCTCGAGACTACTGGAATCTTCTGATTCAACAGCCTGAAAAAAATATACAAGTTCAGTTTCTATGTTAGCAGCATTCCCCTCTGCTGGGTTCAGGGTTCAGTTAAAAATAAGACGAAGGATGGACTGGGAGCTCTGGGTGATGCTCCATGGCACGTTTTCCTCGGCTCCTCCTGCTTCCAGTTCAAGGCGAGGACAGATGCTGCCCCTGGGAGGAGCACATGGGAGTAGAGTGTGTGCAGAGCTCGTAGATCAAGAACTTAGACAAAGTGGGTACAGCTCTTCTCTCTGGCGAGTTGGCTGTGAAACTCGAAGACGTCGTCATTGAGACGTATTGTTGGTCACTTGCCCAGAGGTGGATGCTGGCTGGGACCTCACCTGTATGAGGCCATTTGTGGCTGTACTAAAGGATCACACTTTGGGTCTTAAAGCAGCATAAATGGGGACCCAGGAGATAGCTTAAGCGGGAGACGACATGCCTAGTATGCCAGGTAATGTATTTGATCCCCAGCACTGTTTGCCAAATGCAAGCACAGCCATGTATGACCCTAATTTAGTGGGGGATCATGAATGTATTATGTTACAGTGTTGTTGAAATCAAGGATGACAGTTAAGGCTATGCATTTGTGGCACAGGAGTTTTCTCCTGGGCATTCGTTATATTTCCTAACTTAAGACCTCAATTGCCCTTAGATTGATTCTATTTCCTTACACTTCAGAAGAAGGGCCTGTCACAGGACCCAGAAGGACTCGGGGCCGACTGATAAGCTACCCCGGCCTCGACATGGGATAGACTAAGTGTCATAAGCAGGATAATAAGCTAACAGCAAGGTTATGGAATAAATTCTCTCCTGACCCAAAGATAAGCAACTGATTTTGAACCTGTTGGGGTTAGGATAAAACTTGGCCTGAGGACTATAGTCTAAAAATATATAGCAACATGTCCCCAGGAAAAGTCACCCTTTATAAATTTTGTATCTCTTACTATGTTTATACAAAATGATTAGAAACATTATTAAGATGATTGTTTACCAGCTAAGGAAAGGAAAAAACAATAGCCAGGATTCTGCATCTGTCCTGGGCAGTCTATAGCCCCAGAGCAGGATTCTATTTCTGGGGGTAGGTCCCCTAGTAGATTGCCCCTGGAAGGAGGGGCTTTTTACACCTTCTCATTATTTTAGGGCCAAAGTCCATCACCTCTTGTATCTCCCAACCCCCAACCTTTTGGGAGGATTTAAAGAGCAGACTTGCCTTGAATAAAGTGGTTCTGTTCCTTTGTCCTTCGGTTAGGGGTCGGATGGGGGACAGTTGTCAGCCCCTAATGTGCCAGGGATGCTGCCAAACCCATTATCTGTTGGAGACCCCACTGAGCCCTAACACTAATGGAACATGTACACCAAAGTAGAGGTCAAGTAAGGGTCATTGATGGCAATAATATACTGTGCACAAAAAATTGAGTGTAGCTCTGATGACAGGCGCCCTGGGAGGTCAAATCCATTTCCTTTGATCTTTATTCCCATGTCTCAGGAATGCAGATGGCACTGTGTGAGTACAGAGAGCTGAGGGAGCAGAGAGCCACTAATTCTTACGTTCTTACTGACTTGTCATTGGTTTACAATATTATAGCACTTATCATTTTAGCACAATAGCATATGGGGTAGCACTTTATACCCCTATAGTTATAGGATTTGCTAAACCCATCATGGATGTTCCGTGACACTTTGTGCTTTCAAAGATCCTTTTGGGGGGCTGGAGAGAAAGCACAGGGGTTAGGATGTTTGTCTTGCAAGCAGATGACCCCAGTTCTGTCCCCAACACCGCACATAGTCCCCCCAGCACCACCTGGGTACAGAGCAGGTAGAAGTCTCTGAGCACTTTCAGATGTGGCCCTTCTCTCTCTCTCCCTCTCTCTCTCTCTCTCTCTCTCTCTCTCACACACACACACACACACACAAATAGCGCTCATGGGAGCTAGAGAGATAGTACAGCGAGTAGGGCACTTACCTTGCATGCAGCCGGCCCAGCTTCAACCCCCTGGCACCCCATATGATTCCACATGACCCATCAGGAGTGATTCCTGAGCACAAAGCCAGAAGAAAGCCCGAGCACCGCTGGGTGAGGCCCATAAACCAAAAATAAATACAATTTTTTAAATGACCCTCTAATTTCTCAACTGCCCTCAGCCCCCTTCCCTGTGGTAACTAACCATTGCAATTTTTACTGAGTTCATTTTGTTAAACACCAGGACAAGAGAAGCAAAACATGTCCTCCAGCCAAATTATGACCAAAGCTCTAGTTTGTAACCGTTGGTCTAAATCCAAATAGTGATAGAGAAATGTATTCTCAGCTATGCCCAGTCTACAAGGTCATACCATGCAGTTAGGGCTAAACCAGAAAGCACAGCTTCTTCCTTTTTATTCATCTCCCCCACCCCTTCTCAAGAGCACCTCTTCAGAGACCGTAGTGATAGTATAGTGGCAGGGCATTTGCCTTCCACACGGCCTTCTCGGGTTTGATCCCTGGCATCCCATACAGTCCCCCAAGCCTGCCAGAAGTGATCCCTGGAGTGCAGAGCCCAGAGTAATCCCTGAGCACCACTGGATGTTGCCCAAAACTGGAGAGAGAGACAGACTGACAGAGATAGAGAGAGAGACAGACAGACTTCAGGTCTTAAGGCTCTATGCCCCAACAAAAGGAGGCATCAGAGCTCAACTCACCAAACCCAGCTCACCTCTTTAGACCTCGTGGGACTCCAGGTGGTATATTATTTAAGTTTGAATTATAAAAGAATACATTTTAATTATAAGAAATCAAGTGGGCATCAGGAAAGATAGCACAGCAGGTAAGATGTTTGCCTTGCATGCAGCTGACCCAATTTTGATTCCCAGTGTTCCATATAGTCCCGAGTCTACCAAGAGTGATCCTGAGTGCAGAGCTAGGAATAAGCTCTGAGCACCTACTGGGTGTGTTCCAGACAAACAACAACAAAAAAATAAGTATGATTAAAAAAGGTTGTACAGCCAGTAGAACACATACCTTGCGTGCGCCCAACTTGGGTTTGATTCCTCGGATTACATATGGTCCCCCAAGTCCCACCAGTAATGATCCCTGAGCACAGAGCCAGAAGTAACAGCTAAGCATAGTTGGGTGTGACTCCAAAACCAAAACTTAAAATGAAAATTAATCTAGCAACAGAAAATAGGTGGTTAAAAAATAAAAAGTATATTTATCTGTTAAGTTGTGCTCAGCTTAATGTGATAGAAAGCCTTAGAAGAATGTTTCTAATAAGATGTCCTAAATCAGGTCACTTGAAGATTGGTTCACCAGCCATAAAATGCCAGGACCCTGGATCTTCATCGCCATAATTTTCCAGGCATGGATCTTCATGGTTGCAACGAGGCAGTTACAGTGCCCGACATCACATTCTCACCACAGTTTCCCAGGCCAGAATGTCAGGGAAGGTCAGAAATACATATCTTCTCACTGTCACTGTATCACTGTCTTCCCGTTCATCATCAATTTGCTCGAGCGGGCACCAGTAACATCTCCATATGACCTGTCTCATGCAAGTAGAGCCCAAGGGCACCTGCTTGCTCCAGGAACATAAAGAGCCTCGAACCATTCCATCAGGTTATGGGAATGAGGTCTATAATTGTTACTGGTATTTGGCATATCAAATACGACACGGGTAGCTTGCCAGGCTCTGCCGTGCGGGTAGCATACTCTTGCAGTCATCAGGAGAAAATTATTCTCCCAATTTTCTTTCCTGGCCAAAGTGAGTCTCACAATCACCTCTAACTGCAAGACAAGTTGAAAAAGCAACTGGCAAAGTAAAGAATAAAATGATCACATCAGGCTGAGGCCAATCATGATTCATTCCTTTGCATCTTACAAGATGACTTTTGTGAGCCAAGAATTGGGTAAAGGTCTTTGAAGAGGCAACTTTGCCATTGCTACAGAGTTCTCTCTGCTCTTGCTCCCCCTCCTGCCTTCCCGTCCACATCCTCCAGCCCACTTACATTTACACTGTAGTCGACATGTGACTGCCTTTCTTCTCTTCCGCACTGTGACGATCTTTTGCTCTGTGACTCTTTTTCCCTGGGGTTGGAGACGGTGCAGCAGCTTGCCTTGCACACAATCAACACCCGTTTGATCCCTGGCACTCCATGTGGTACCACGAGCCCACCAGGAGTGATCCTGAGCGCAGAGCCAGGAGTATTCCTGAGCACAGCGAGGTGTTCGCCTCACCTCCCCAAATAAAGAAATCCTAGGCTGGAAAGATCTCAACAGGCTGAGACACGTACTCAGGCTCACTCTCCAGCACCACATAGTCCCCTGTGAAAAGTGAAGCATATTTCTCTGATGCGGCCTGTCGGGGCGCTCCGCCGGGTTCCCGACAGTGCCGGGAAGCAAGTTCCCTTCTACCTCCGAAGCAGGCGAGGAATGGATGAACACTCAGGAGTCCGATGCGGTTTTAAAAAGACTTTACTTATCACAGGTTCAGGCATACAAATCAGCAAAAGGAAAAACCCGATGCTTAGGATTCCAGGCTAGAACCCCAGCCACGTGTAGGCCAAGATGGCGACCACCACGTGTGAAACTTCCAAGGGGAATAAACGCTCACAAGGCGAGATCCCACCGGGAAGAAGAAGCCCGGGAGAGCGGGAACCGGCAAGTTTATACCCCCGCAACTCAGACCTTCCTCCCATTGTTATGGAAAGCAGGGAGGGTCCAATGCCCTTAGGTAGTCCCTCCCTGCATCTCACCTAGGGCCTTTACTGTGCTAATGTTTCGAGCTGGAAAGGCCTTTGAAATGTAGAGAAGGGGGTTTCTGAGATGGCAAGTCACTGTACCAAAGACCAACACCAATGCCAGTTAAATATTTCTCCAAGCCTTCACAAGTCTCCTCTACTTCATTGTAGTTTTATATTTTATCAGGGAGCCATGCTTGTTTGTTTGGAAGCAAACAGCATTTCTCTCTGGTCTAATTACTTAGGTGTCCTTACGTGGCCAGGCTAATATGCTGGTAAGATCTAGCTAGTCCCACGATGATTGTGATAGCATGGGAGAATATTTATACCAGCTAGTACAGCATACATGGTCAGATAAACTGCCACATTTATACTACCCCTTATCTACGGAGTGATTTTCGGGAGGCAATCCAGAGCAGATGCAGCGGCCCTTAGGAGTCCTGCAACAGCGGCCTTTTACAGAGGAGGGCTGTGGCTCTGTGGTCCCATCAGCTTCGGACAGTCTGAGCTCAAACTGCAGCCATCCCGTTCCAGCCAACAGGAAGTTGTAGGGGAAGTAACAAGGTGCGATCTCTCAGAGATAAAAAGCCTCTCTGCTTCTGATTCGTTGGCCAGCTCTTGGTCACATTGCTAGACTTCATTGCAAAGGAGCCTAGGACTTAAGCTTTATTCTGAAGAGCTGTGTGTCAGTTCAAATTACTCCTGGCGTTGCTCAGGGGACCATATGGGATGCTGGGGATTGGACCCGGTTGGCCATGTGCAAGGCAAATGATTTACTCGCTGTGCTATCGCTCCGGCCCAGGTAGTCTATGCTTAAGGAAGGAGAGAATGTAAAACCTCTGCCATAATATTCCACACATTTGGTATCATTTGTATAATGTGCAATGATTTTTTTTCATTTTCTACTTATCCTGTCTTTTTTTTTTCATTTTCTACTTATCCTGTCTTTATCTTCTTTGACTTTTTTGGGTCGCACCTAGTGATGCTAGGGAATTACTTTTGGCTCTGCACTCAGGAATTACTCCTGGTAATTTACAGGACTGAACCCAAATTGGCCATGTGTAAGGCAATGCCCTGCTCCAGCCCCTTATCATGTTTTTTAAAACCACATAAGTATATATAATCTGCAAAAAAGTTTTTCCTAATGTTTCCTTTCACAAGGTGTTAAAGTTTCTTCATGTTCTTGAATTCCTGCCAAAGCCTTAAAATCTCTACTTGTGATTAACCTCGAAAAGTGTTTTTGTCTTGCCTAAAATTAAGCTACAGGTACAGTTACCGGTGCCAGTGTTCCCTTGCTAAAGAAGCCCTGCAAGACGCCCACACCAATGTTCCGGACACCTGTTCCAGCGCTCAAGACTCCTGTTCCAGAGTTCGAGATATCACACCGATGTTCCGACACCTGTTCCAGCGCTCAAGACTCCTGTTCCAGAGTTCGGGATACTTGTTCCAGTGTTCCTGAGACCCGATCCAGTGTTCCTGACAATTCAACGAGTTCCTGATCGCTGCTCTCCAGAGACTCATACTCATATGATCACCGCTATTGCTGTCCCAGAAGTAGCCCCACAGACTTTGTTCCAGACACCCGACTTTACATAAAATATAGCAAACTGACTCTCACAAATTATGGACAGTGCAAACTATAGTCCGTTATAATCAGACAGCTAGAAACACTTTGTCATGAACTTTGCTTTGGGTCCAAAAACAAGTTAGGATCCTAAAGTAACATGTATTATCATTTTGTAATTGGAATTGTTTTTTCTTATCTTAATTTTCTGTACATTACTAAATATTTCTTACCTTTTCAATTTTTATTAGTAAACTAATCAGGGGGAGTTGTTGCAGGACTCCTAAGGTCCGCTGCATCTGCTCTGGATTGCCTCCTGCAAATCACTTCGCAGATAAGGGGGTCGTCTAAATGTGGCAGTTTATCTGACCATGTATGCTGTACTAGCTGGTATAAATATTTTCCCATGCTACCACAATCATCGTGGGACTAGCTAGATCTTACCAGCATATTAGCCTGGCCACACTGGACCCCTAAGTAATTAGACCAGAGAGAAATGCAGTTTGCTTCCAAGCAAACAAGCATGGCTCCCTGATATACTCAAAGGCAACTAAAATATAAAACTACAGTGAAGTAGAAGAGACTTGTGAAGGCTTGGAGAAATATTTAACTGGCATTAGTATTAGTCTTTGGTACAGAGACATGCCATCTCAGAAACCCCCTTCTCTACCCTATAAAGGCATTTCCAGGCAGATCTTGGCTCAAAACATTAGGATACTAAAGGGCCTAGGTGAGGTGCAGGGAGGGATTACCTAAGGGCATTTGACCCTCCCTGCTTTCCATAACAGTGGGAGGAAGGTCTGAGTTACAGGGATATAAACTAGCCGGTTTTCTCTCACGCACGCTTCTTTTTGGGCTCTCTGTGAGCACTCACCCTTCTTGGAAGTCTTCTTCTCCTTTTACAGGGCCTTTACACGTGGTGGCCGCCATCTTGGCCTACATGTGGCTGGGGTTCTAGCCTGGAATCCTAAGCACTGGGCTTTTCCTTTTGCTGATTTGTATGCCTGAACCTGTGATAAGTAAAGCCTTTTAAAACTGCATCGGATTCCTAAGTTTTCATCCATTCCTCGCCGGCTTTGGAAGTAGAAGGGAACTCGCTTCCCGGCACTGTCGGGGACCCCGGCGGAGCTCCCGACAGAAAGTGGCTTTCTTGAAAATATTAAAATTATGTTTTCAATATTAAAAAAATAAAATAAATAAAACCACATAAGTATATATAACTTTACCTTATTGTTTTGAGATTTACTTTGTCATTTTATTTGCTTTGAAAGATAAAAAAAAAAAAATGTGCAGGGGCCGGAGCGATAGCCCAGCGGCAGGGGTTTGCCTTGCATGCGGCCGGCCTGTGCCGGCCCGGGTTCAATCCCCGGCATCCCATATGGTCCCCCCGAGCACCGCCAGGAGTAATTCCTGAGTGCAGAGCCAGGAGCAACCCCTGAGCACCGCCGGTGTGGCCCAAAAAGCAAAAAAAAAAAAAAAAAAAAATGTGCAATGGGAAGGAGGGCAGAGACATACTACGGAGGTTAAGATGTTTGCCTTGAGGGACTGGAGTGATAACCCAGCGGGTAGGGCGTTTTTCCTTGCACGCGGCCGGCCTGTGCTGGCCTGGGTTCGATCCCCGGCATCCCATATGGTCCCCGAGCACTGCCGGGAGTGATTCCTGAGTGCAGAGCCAGGAGTAACCCCTGAGCATCGCCGGGTGTGACTCAAAAAGCAAAAAAAAAAAAAAAAAAAAGATGTTTGCCTTGTAAGCAACTGAGCCCAGTTTGATCTGCAGCCCTGAATATTCTCCCCTAGGCACCGCCAGGGGTCAGTCCTAGACGTAGAACCAGGAGCCTCCATGGAGCACTATCAGAGAAACTCCAATTCCCCTAAAAAAAAAACTTGTCACATAATTTTTCTGATAACCTTCATTTTTTCTAATGTAAGCATTTAGAGCTATATTAGTACAAAGATAACTTGTATGAAGCTATACAATCTGAATGTTGCTCTAGGTAAGTTCTACATTTACTATGTTGTGTTTTCACTAACACTCACTTTAAAAATATTTTCTCACTGGGGCTGGAGCGATAGTCTAGCGGGCAAGGCATTTACCTTGCACATGGCTGACCCACGTTCGATCCCTGGCATCCCATACAGTCCCCTGAGCACCACTAGGAGTAATTCCTGAGTACAGATTCAGGAATAACCCCTGAGCATTGCCAGGTATGACCCAAAAAAGCAAATATATATATATTTTTTTTCCTCATTTCCCCTCACATGATATTTCTTCCCATGGGATATTCAGATATATGCTCTTTTAAACAGCCTAAGTGCTCACTGACAGATTAATGGATTAAAAGTATCTGATTTGGGCCAGAGGGATATTACACGGTCCTTGCATGCAGCCAACCCAGGTTGGATTCAAGCCAAGAACAGCCCCTGAGCACAGAGCCAGAGGTTAGCCTTGTGCATGCCAGGCGTGGCTCAAAATTTAAAGAAAAAACAGAATATGCTGGGGCCGGAGCGATAGCCCAGCGGGTAGGGCGTTTGCCTTGCACACAGCCGGCCTGTGCCGGCCCGGGTTCGATCCCCGGCATCCAATATGGTCCCCGAGCACTGCCAGGAGTAATTCCTGAGTGCAGAGCCAGGAGGTAACCCCTGAGCGTTGCCGGGTGTGACCCAAAAAGCAAAATAAAAAAAAAATATGTGATCTATGCATAGAATAGAATATTACTCAATTATACAAAGATGAAATCTTACATTTCTAATAATGTAGATGAAGTTGAAGGATAATATACATGGAAAAATAAATGAAAGACAGCTGAAATTTCACTCAGATGTTAAGGATAATAGAACAATGTAAACAAACACACAGAACATACACACTTAGGGGATGGAGCAATATAATACAATAGGTAGAGTATTTTCCTTGCACCCAACTAACCCAGGTCCAATCCCCAGCATCTCATGGGTCCCTGAGCACAGCTAGGAGTGATTCCTGAGTGCAGAGCCAGGAGTAACCCCTGAGTATTGCAGGGTGTAGCTCCAAAACAAACTGAAAATAGCAACTTATATTATGAGAAAGAGGAGAGAGAGAGAGAGAGAGAGAGAAGAGAGAGAGAGAGAGAGAGAGAGAGAGAGAGAGAGAGAGAGAGAGAGAGCACAAACCATAAAGGGAATGAAGGGGCCGGAGCGATAGCCCAGCGGTGGGGCGTTTGCCTTGCATGCGGCGGCGCCTGTGCCGGCCCGGGTTCGATCCCCGGCACCCCATATGGTCCCCCGAGCACCGCCAGGAGTAATTCCTGAGTGCAGAGCCAGGAGTAACCCCTGAGCATTGCCGGGTGTGGCCCAAAAAGCAAAAAAAAAAAAAAAGGAAATGAATCACAAGATGATGGAATGGAAACTGGATTTTGGGAGGTGGTCAATATGTTGCCTGTATGGATGCCGAGGTATAATAAATGTGTGCCTAAACCTCAGAGGATGTTATAAACCAGTTTTACTGCGATAAAAGTGCTTTTAACAATTTAAAAATCAATTTGAATAATAGAGAATCATCTGGGGTGGGGGGACATATTCTTTAACCTTCAAATATTTAGAGGGATTCCAGTAAGTCTTTTATTTCTATTTTCAAATATAGAATTTTTTTTTACTTTTTGGGTCACACCCAGTGATGTTCAGGGGTTACTCCTGGCTCTGCACTCAGGAATTACTCTTGGCAGCACTCAGGGGACCATATGGGATGCCGAGGATCGAATCCAGCTTCGGCCACTTGCAAGGCAAACACCCTACCCACTTTGCTATTGCTCCGCACCATCATATCATAGAAATTTTGACACTCTTTCATAGTTCAATAGATAACATATGATCATCCATGTTTCTTGTGCACTTGAAAATAATATGCATTCTGCCACTATTGGGTTTCAGGTCCCAAATATTTCACTTAAGCCAAGGTGACTGACTATGCACTTCACTCAGCTCTTTTAAGTACTTAGCATTTTATTCCCTCTTACAGAGAATGGAGTATTGACATCTGAGACTAAACTTTTGTTTTTAATGGGGAAATCACACTTAGTGGTATTCAGAGCTTACTCCTGGCTCTGCACTCAGAGATCACTCCCGACAGAGCTCAGGGAACCATATGTGGTTCCAGGGATCAAACTAGATTTGCCACATAGGAGGCAAGAGCCCAACACGTTGGCTGTACTCTCTCTCCGGTCCCTCTGGTTCTACTTCTGAGGGTTTATTGCTCTTTTCAGTCTGTCCATTTTTCTTTTCTTTACTTTAATCTGTGGCATTTATTTCTTTATCCATTTTCCCCTTGCTTGGGTTGTTGTTTCTATGACTGGGGGTCGCATGTGCTTAGCAAGGTTGTACTAGAGATTGAACCTTCCGGTTGTGGTTCCAGGAATCCCCATTGGCAAGGCCACCGGGATAGCACTTGACCTGGGCACAGTGCCCAGGGTGGAACTCCCAGCCTTTTGCCCACGAGGCAGATTCTCTGCTACTGAGCTCTCCCTGGGCCCCGTCCAAGTTTCCATTACTGTGTTGCCACACAGCTGCAAAACAGCCCACCATACAGGTATACATGTTTCGTCCAGGAAAAGACATTTTTTGCTTGTTTTTTGGCCACACCCAGTGGTGCCCAAGGGCTTACTTCTGGCTCAGTGCCCAGGCCTCACTCCTGGTGGGGCTCGGGGAACCACATGGTTTGCCAGGGATCAAACACAGGTCAGCCATGTGCAAAGCAAACACCCCTACCCGCTGTACTGTTGCTCCTTCCTCCAAAAAGGACATTCTGATGTATGTACATGCTTGGTCTTTCCAAATCATGTGGCAGTAGATAGATATTCTTGCATTTATAGTAGAAAGTGGGGCCAGAGTGATAGTACAGTTGGTAGGGAGTTTGCCTTGCACCCAGCCAACCTGGTTTCGATCCCCACCATCCCAGCTCAGTCCCCTGAGCACCGCCAGGAAGTAATTCCTGCATGCAGAGCTAGAAGTAACCCCTGAGCATCACTGGGTGTGACCTGAAAAGAAAAAAAACAGATTCAAGGTTAGAAACATGCCTGGGATGGGTCTGTGGCTTGGTGGTAACCCTCCTGCCTCCTGAGTGGAAGATTCTGAGCCCTATCCTAGCACCATGGTTAAAAATGGACACGTACATTTTATATTTTGACAAGCACTACTAAATTGCCCTCCCCAAGGGCTGTTTTTATTTATATTCAGAACCACAGTTAAGTACCCAGTTTCCCACTCTGTTAGAAATTGCCAATCTTTTTGCCATTGACATCATCTTGGGAAACGGATGCAGGGAGTCTGGGAAAGAAGGTACGTCTTGGGCAGGGCTGACACCTCAAAGGGCTGGAGTGGACGCTTTGTCGGAGTGGACGCTTTTTCTGCGGGAGTGTGCCTGAGCTCCCTCAGTGCGAATAGCCCCGAGCACTGCTGAACGTAGCCCCTAAACCCAAACCTAAATAAATAAACCAATAATAGAAATCTCACCGCTTACTTTTCTTCTCCTTCTTGGCTTTTAGGCTTTTTGGCCACATCCAGAGGTGCTCAGGACTTACTCCTGGCTCTGGCTTTGTACTATGCAGGAATTATTCCTTGCGGTACTTCGGGAGATCATATGGGATGCTGGGGATCAAACTCAGCCCCATGCAAGACAAGCATCCTACCCACTGTACTATTGCTCTTTCCCCTTACTGCTTACTTTGATCTTTCCTGATTCTAACAACATTTAACAATAATAGTCCTCTCAATGACTGTGGCCTTTGGCTGCCAAAACCCAAAAAGCTTTGAAATTAAAGCCTCTAACTACTGAATGAGGGAGCAGAGAGATGGTACAGAGGCAGTTGCATCCCCCAACCCCGGTTTGAAAGCCCCAGCACCAAATAGGGCCCCCCCATGTACTGGCAGGGTTGCTCCTAAGTACAGTCAGAACCAAGCCCTGAGCACATATAGACATGTGACCCTCCCCCAAAATAAATACATACTGTAGTAAATTCTGCTTTATTGGAGGGTGCTCCCAGGGAAATCCTCAGGGAGTGAACAGTGTTGGCCAGCTATGGACAACAGTTCATTGCTAGGGCCTCAAGATGTAGAATAGCTTTGATCTGACAGTGACTGAGACCACCAGGGTCACATCCAATGTCCAGGAACTGCCAGGGGAACACCTGGTAATGTCCGAGAGGCCGTATGGCACCAGAGAGCCACCCTGGACCAGCCACATGCATCCTAACCCTTTGCTGGCTCCCTGGCCTTGAATCAAAGTTTTAGGTATGCAATTAGAGATGTGCTGCTTGGGACCAGAGGGATAGTGCAGGCGGTAGGGCACTTGCCTTGCATGTAGTTGACTTGGGTTCAATCCTCCACATACCTCCAGGGGATGGTCCCTGAGCAGAGTCAGGAGCAAGCCCTGAGCACCACCGGCTATGACCCAAAAAATTAACAAAGATTGTTATAGAGAACCATAGCAAGGAGTGTGGCCCTGGTGGGCTCACGTACAACACCACAACTAAAGTGTGTGACACTGCCCTCCCTAAGCACCACAACTGCGCAGCATGCGGCGCATGTGTGTGGGTGTGGAGAGAGAGAGAGAGAGAGAGAGAGAGAGAGAGAGAGAGAGAGAGAGAGAGAGAGAGAGAGCCCTGGTCATCGCAACCTCAGAAAAACAAAGGGAAGAGAAAAGGGAAATAATAAATTCTTAGTTTAACTCTTGTACTTTTTATTATCTGGAGTAGAGATAATAAATAGCCTTTCCTCCAGGCACCAGAACCTTGATCAACAGGTAACCTGGGGTCAGCCAGATCTGTCTCTGCATCCCTCTCACTCAGATATTTGCCAGTTGTGTGATATTAGGCAAGTTACTTGGCCTCTCTGAACCTTTATACTATGAGTTTTACAAAGGAAATGACAAGCTCTCGACAAGGGTGTTTTATACATAGCTTAGAAATTAGGGGTGTCAAGCACTTAGCAAAGGAATAAGCATTTAGTAGGAATGAATCAGAATTTTTAAAATCAGGGATTCAGCGATTGGGAAGAACTCAACTAGTTGAGGTCGGTCCTTTACATGCGAGAGGCCAGGACTGACTCCCCAGCACCATCAGGAGTGGCCCCTGAGCCCTGAGCCAGGAATAGCTCCGTGCACCACCAGGTATGACAAAAAATAAATTAAATTATACGGGAGCCAGAGCTATAGCACAGCCGGTAGGGCGTTTGCCTTGCATGCAGCTGAACTGGGTTCAATTCCTGGCATCCCCTATGGTCCCCCGAGCACCGCCAGGTGTAATTCCTGAGTGCAGAGCCAGGAGTAACCCCTGAGCATTGCCGGGTGTGACCCAAAAAGAAAAAAAAATCAAACAGGAATTGTCTTGGTCATGTGCTGTGTGCAAAGCACTAAAGTAGACCTTTCGGTCAATTTTATTTCATTAATCTTTCTAATAATAAGAGACAAGCCCACCATAAAGATTAGGAAAACTGGGGCTCCAAGATGCTCAGGACTTTGTCCAAAACCACTCCAAGTGATCAGCAAAGCCAGGAATTAAATCAAGACTGTCTGACTCCAGCCCTGCCTTCCAGGTAGCGAGGTTGTCTCACCGCTACGGAAACTGAGGCCGGAGAGGTCAGCGGCAACGTCAGACCAGAGGGAAACGGGGCAGCACCAGTTGCCCAAACATCTCCCACCTTCTGGATCTCAATGACCAGCTGGAGAAGAGACGGAGAGAGTGGAGGCAGGGACAGTCACCAGTAGAGGAGACAAGAGCATGGAAAATGTCTCTTTCAGCCAATTTTCCCGAGGAGCCCTGGCTGAGGCTCAGGGCTGGGAATGGAAAGTGTGCAGGGAGGAGGCGGCAACCGGTCACCCCATCCGGAGAAGCTGTTTGCAAAGTCCTGCTGGGAGAGGAGGGGGCGGCTGTGCTTGGGGAGGAAGAGCAGACCCAAGGCCAAGGCTCTGGCATCTGCCCAGGGCCTGGTCTCCTGGGAGAGGAGGACCAGGAGTCCCCAGGGCTCCCTCCCGCTTCCCCGCTGGCTCCCCACTGCGCCAGGCCCGCTTGCTTGCTTGTCTGGGCATTAGCCATTTCTGGGCTCAAGTTGCACTGCCCGCTCAGGGCTGGGGCGTGGCCTGAACTTAGGATTGATTCTCCTCGGAGATCTTGCCCAGCACCGGGCTCCAGAGCCACTGGCTTCTCCAGTGGTCCGATCCCGGTGCCTTCAGCCCCACCCAGAAAATGCCCATTGCTGTGGACAGCACCAGGAATTACAACATAACTAGCATGAAGGCCAGCAGTGTGCAGAGAGGTCACCTCCGTTGTCAACCTCTGAGATGCATTCCGGTCAGTTCTTACTGACCAATGACCTGAAGTGTCCTCCAATGACCCTGGGCCTGCCCTGGACCACACAGGTCTCCCCACTTAGAGCCACGGAAGGGGTGACACCTACCTTAGCGGACCCTCTAGGCTCTGTGGATACAGCAAGAGTCCTAACAGCTTAAGTGCTTCCAGCTCTTGCTGGAAAAAAACTCCTTGGCTTAAAACTTTGTTTCTGAGGCTGGGGAAATAGTTCAGGGGTAAGGCACTTGCTTTACCAGCGGCGACTCACTTTGATTCCAGCAACATGTGGTCCCCTGAGCACCACCAAGAGCAGCTCCCAAGCACGGTCAGGTGTGTTTCTTCCTCCTGCATCCCCCTCAAAAAATTCTTCTTTAAAGGTAAACTGCAGGGGGTCAGAGAGAGCATATGGAGGGGAGGGCATTTGCCTTGCATGTGGTTGACTCGGATTTTATCCCTGGCATCCCATGTGGTCCTCCGAGCCTCGCCAGGAGTGATTCCTGAGCACAGAACCAGGAGTGAACCCTGAGCACCACTGGGTGCAGCCCAGAAACCAAATAAGATCAATACGTGAGTCAATAAAGTAAATTGCTAGAAATTCTGAGGTGAAAGGTCCTTGTACAGCTGCTTCGTTTTCCAAGTGAGGCAGCCGAGGCCCAGAGTCCAGGGCCTACTCTGGCCCTGGACAGGCCCTGAAGAAGGCTCTAGAACACAGGTCCCGGGCTCCTGGGGTCAACTCTGGCCTCACAAGTGCTGAATTTGAGTGGAAGAGGAACGACAAAAGGGAGAAACTTGTCTCAAGACAGAACTCAGAGCCAATCACTGGCCTTTTCTCCCGGTCACTCCCTGGTCTCCGGCAACAGTCTCCTGGTCGTTATCGACACGAGATAGTTGTCATGGGGCTGGGGAGAGGGCTGGGAGCTCAGCATCTGCTTCGCAGGCAGGCAAGGCTGCGAGCCCAGGCACAACACGGTCCCTGAGCACCACCAGGGAGCAGCCCCAGAGCCCAGGAGCTGCCCTGAGCACCTTCTATGTGGCCCCAAGTAAAGCAAACAGGAACAGTTGTCACCCCTTTGCATGCAGCCAACTGGCGTGATCCCTGGCGCTGAATATGGTCCCAAGCACTGAGTCCTGAGCGCAGAGTCAGAGTAAGCCCCGAGCACCTCCGGTGTGGCCAAAAGAAAGAAAAGAAAGAGGGGCCGGAGCAATAGCCCAGCGGGTAGGGCATTTGCCTTGCACGCAGCAGGCCTATGCCGGCCAGGGTTCAATCCCCGGCATCCCATATGGTCCCCCGAGCACCGCCAGGAGTAGCGCATCACCGGGTGTGACCCAAAAAGAAAAAAAAAAAGAAAGAAAAGGAGAAAAAGGAAAGAGATAGTTGTCATGACAACCACCACCCAGTGCCATCAACTTCCTGACACCAAAAGCTTTAAGGTAAACCCAGAGCCAGTCTCCTCCGACGCACAGGCCTAGCTCAGAGCTGGGAGGAAGAAAGAAACCAACTCCATCATCAACAACTTAGTCCCTGTGTATCTCACAGTGACCCAAAAACAAAAATAAATTTATTTTTAAGAAAGAAAGCCACTAAAGATCACACAGCCGATAGAATGACTGCATTTATTTGCATGACATAAATATATCAGGTGATCTTACCAAAAGTGGAAATTACGGCAAACGTGAGGGAGTCAGAGGTTAGGTAAGACAGAGAAGGGAATATGTGTGAATAAATGTCGAAAGGGCTAATACCAACCTAGAACTGAGCATTAAATCCAGGCCAAATAAACGCACATGATGGCTTCTAAGTGTATGTAGTGCAACCCACAATGTGTAAGAGAAGGAAAAGAGAGAGAGGGAGACAGAAAAGAGATAAAGAACCTGCCATTTAGGCAGGCTATGGGAGAGGAGAGGGAATTGGGACATTGGTGGTGGGAAATGGGCACTGGTGGAGGGTGGGTGCCGGAACACTATGTGACCGAAACCTCTAAACATGAACAACGTTGTAATGGTATATCTCACGGTGGTATAATAAAATGTTTAATTAAAAAAAAATAAAATGTTTAATAAAATAATAAATAAATAAAGATCACACAGCCGTGGGAGGTGAATCCAAGCATGCTGGTCCCGTTGCTCCTCCCTTCCGCGGCTGACACCACACCCCCGTGTTTTGTGCCTGCTTTGCTGCTTCCCGCATTCCTGAGCTCTCATCAGGATCTCCTTCCCACGGCATCTCACCCCTGGCTGCCTGTCAGCCAGCCTGGCCCCCTGGGAACGGGCTGACACCAGCCCACACGCTGACGGAGGACGCATCACGGAATGTGCATTGTTCGCAGTCAGCACCCTCTGGCCCGCAAGGCAAAGGCTCCCCGAGGGGACAGTCCTCCCGCCCCTGCGCCCGCGCCCGCTGAGCACTCTTGGCTCAGCTCGGAAGAGGAGGCACGAGGGGCCGTGAGGCCCCATCCCCAGACATCCCCAGCTGGGCTCCACCGCACTGGGAAAGAGCTCTGGGCCCGCAGCCCGGATTCCAGCCCCGCTCTGGGCCGTGGCCCGTCCTCCACGTGGCTTTTCTCACTCTCCTCCCTGCTGGGCATCGGATCTCCCCACCAGAGAGATTGTTACCGTTGCCTCCTTCACCTCCTGCGGGACACCAGATACTGTCTCCTCTTCTAGTCTTACTCACTAAGGGTGGGCCTGGGTTAAAGCCTAGTTTCATTTTTTTTTAATTTGGCTTTTTGGGGTCACACCCGACGATGTTCAGGGATTACTTCTGGCTCTGCATTCAAGAATTACTCCTGGCGGTTCTCAGGGAACATATGGGATGCTGGGGATCAACCCCGGGTGGGCCGCAGGCAAGGCCCTACCCACTGTGCTATTGCTCCAGCCCTCCTTCCTTCCTTCCTTCCTTCCTTCCTTCCTTCCTTCCTTCCTTCCTTCCTGCCTTCCTGCCTTCCTGCCTTCCTGCCTTCCTGCCTTCCTGCCTTCCTGCCTTCCTGCCTTCCTGCCTTCCTGCCTTCCTGCCTTCCTGCCTCCCTGCCTCCCTGCCTCCCTTCCCTCCCTCCCTCCCTTCCTCCCTTTCTCCCTCCCTTCCTTCCTTCCTTCATTCCTTCCTCCCTTTCTCCCTTCCTCCCTCCCTCCCTCCCTCCCTCCCTCCCTCCTTCCTCCCTTCCTTCCTTCCTTCCTTCCTTCCTTCCTTCCTTCCTTCCTTCCTTCATTCCTTCCTTCCTGCCTTCCTGCCTTCCTGCCTTCCTGCCTTCCTGCCTTCCTGCCCTCCCTGCCTCCCTTCCTCCCTCCCTCCCTTCCTCCCTTTCTCCCTCCCTTCCTTCCTTCCTTCCTTCCTCCTTTCTCCCTTCCTCCCTCCCTCCCTCCTCCTCCCTCCCTCCCTCCCTCCCTTCCTTCCTTCCTTCCTTCCGCCTTCCTTCCTTCCTTCCTTCCTTCATTCCTTCCTTCCTGCCTTCCTGCCTCCCTGCCTCCCCCCCCTTCCTTCCTTCCTTCCTCCCTTCCTCCCTTCCTCCCTTCCTCCCTCCCTCCCTCCTTTCCTTCCTTCCTTCCTTCCTTCCTGCCTTCCTGCCTCCCTGCCTCCCTGCCTCCCTTCCTCCCTCCCTCCTCCCCTCTCTCCCTCTCTTCTTCCCCTTCCTGCCTTCCTCCCTTCCTCCCTTCCTCCCTCCCTCCCTTCTTTCCTTCCTCCCTTCCTCCCTCCCTCCCTCCCTTCCTTCCTTCCTTCCTTCTTTCCTTCCTTCCTTCCTCCCTTCCTCCCTCCCTTCCTTCCTTCCTTTTTTCCTTCCTTCCTTCCTCCCTTCCTCCCTCCCTTCCTTCCTTCCTTCCTTTTTTTCCTTCCTTCCTTCTTTCCTTCCTTCCTTCTTTCCTTCCTTCCTTTTTTCCTTCCTCCCTCCCTTCCTTCCTTCCTTCCTTCCTTTTTTCCTTCCTCCCTTCCTTCCTTCCTTTTTCCTTCCTTCCTTCCTTCCTTCCTTCCTTCCTTCCTTCCTTCCTTCCTTCCTTCCTTCCTTCCTTCCTTCCTTCCTTCCTTCCTTCCTTCCTTCCTTCCTTCCTTCCTTCCTTCCTTCCTTCCTTCCTTCCTTCCTTCCTTCCTTCCTTCCTTCCTTCCTTCCTTCCTTCCTTCCTTCCTCTTTTCTTTTGCATTCCCAAGCAGTGTTCAGGTGACCTGGGAGGCCCCTCCCAGCCAATTCTTGGCCAATGTGGCCAGTGGTTCAATGCAAGAGCCCAAAGCTGCTGTGTCCAGGGATCTCCAGGGGCGCCCCTGTGGTGCTGGGGGTGGGGGGGCCTCCAGGGCTGCACCCAGTAATGTTTGGGGAACCACGAGGTACTAGGAATCAAACCAGTATCAGTCACATGCAGGGTGTACACTGTGATCCCTATACTAACTTTCTGGCCCTAAAGCCTAGGATTTTTCGGTTTGCTTTGCTTTGGTTTGGGGGCCACAGCAGGAGATGCTCAGGGTTTAATAGTGGCTCTGATGTCAGGAATTACTGCTGTTGGTGCCTTCGGGGACCATACAGGATGCCAGGGATCTGACCGGGCAAGTGTGTCCCCCACTCTATTATCAGTCCGGCCTAGCTTTTTAAAACTATGGATCACAATGTAATTGACTGGGGGCTGAGGGGTGGAAATGCGGGGTCAGAGAGAGAGCACAGTGGGTAGAGCACTTTGCGTGCACATTCTCCCACACACAGGTTCACTCCCCAGCCCTGCATTATGGCTCCCCAGAGCCCCACTAGCAGTGAGCCTTAAGCACCTCTGGTGTAGCCCATAAACAATCAAACAAACAAAAGGACTAACGGACCTTCCTGATCTTTCCTTTCAGAACTATGGAACCTCAGGTCTGGAAGGATGATCCAGGAAGAGGCAGAACAAATACAAGGAGTGTGAAGAGTTTATGTTGGGATCAGCCATGCAGTTCAAAGGACTGGAATGCAAGCAGTCCAGGGTTCAGACTCCAGAACTGTCTGGTCCCCTACAACTTGGGTGTTTCCCTGGTGGTCCTAGAACTGTACAAGATAGCCCAAACCCTATTAGGCCAGAGCTGGAGTGAAAGTGCAGCGAGTAGGGCACTTGCCTTGCACATGGCCCCTCACAGGTTTAACTCTAACATCCCATATGGTCCCCCCAAAACCCACAAGGGGAATCAGGAGTAAACCCAGAGCACTTCCGGGTATAGCACAAAATAATACAAAAAATCCCTTTTGGACCCAAAGCCAAAAATCATCATTATCTAATTGGTGTGTTGAAGAGGGGCAGGGGGACAATGTAGGTTCTGAAGAGGAGACCAGAGGAGAATGGAAAGGATCCTTCAGGGTCCCACACCAGATCCAGGTTAAGAATGTTGCCTCAGGCCTTAAGAGCTCAGCTACGGTGATGACAGCCCCTTGCCTGGGTCTGCCCATGTAATTCCAATGCTATGGAATAGGTGGAACTGGTTAGGATGAGGACAGCCGGGAGGCAGAGGAGAAGAGGATTCCTGCCGGGAACCCAACCGCTCATCCATCCAGTTCATGAATATTTATTAGACATAACCCTGAGCTGCGTGACCGGGGGAATCAGCAGCTGATCTCTCCTGGGAAATAAGAGGATAATGACGTTGCCTTTCCCTAAGGAAGAGTCGCAGATGAAATGAGTAGGTCAGCTCGTATCTCCCTTAAGTGCTGTGCATGGGAAGTAGGTTGTCCACAAATGTGTGTTAAAATTAGCTTGATGACTGCAGGCGCATTCATGAGCTCCTGATTCTCTCCAGACAGCAGGGTGCAGTGAGCACCCAGCTCAGCTCATTTGCACACTCTCAACCGGGGGAGAGTGGAAAGTGTCATCCAAGTAGAAAGACTATAGTTACAACAGAGCTTTTCACTGACTATAAATCTTAAATTATAAATTCTTAAATTCAGCGTGCAAAACGCATTGCTTTGTTCTTTTTTTTTTTAATCATGTTTGGGCTTCACCCTATGGAGCTCAGGGCTTACTCTTGGCTCTGCATTCAGGGATCACTCCTGGTGGGCTCCGAGGAAGGTATGGGATACTGGGGATCACACTCAGGTCAGCCGTGTGCAAGGTAAGTGTCCAACTGCTTCACTATTGCTCCAGGTCTTCAAGTCTCACTTTTTAAAGCATTTTTTATTACACGAAGTCCAGGATACACATTCCTACTTCTTTGTCCTTCTCCTCTTCCTCCTTTTTTATGGACCACACCTGGTGTGCTCAGAGCTTACTCCCAGCTCCTGCTCAGGAATCAATCACTCCTGGAATTGTGGTGCTGGGACTTGAACTGAAATTAGCCACATGCAAGGAAGCGCCTTATTCACTATACTCTCTCTCTCTGGTCTCATCCTGCCCATTCTTGACTGTGCTCCAAGAGCCACATGTGGGGATAAAGGAACAGTGTCCCCAGCCTCCAGCAAGATCATGAAGCTTCTTACTTGGCTTGAGAGTGGGCCTGCTGGACCTAAGAGCCATTGAGGGCTTGGACACTGATCTCGGTTCAGAGTCCGGGGAGCCACATAGCTCCAGTATGAAAGATATTAGATTTCCGGTCCCCAGAGTCACTCCCTGATCCTGAATTCAAACAGGGTCCTGCCATCTGCGTGCGCTCAGGCAAGTCACCCCACTCTCCTGTGTCCACCTAAAGAATAGCTCTCAGACCTGTATGGCCTCCTGTGAGAAAGGCCAGTAACCGGACGCTTAGGACCTATAAAATGTCCCTACGCATCGCCCAAACACGCAGGGCTCAGCCCTCCAGACCCTCTACGGCAAGGAACGCCAAATTTCTAAAGTTTTTTATTTTGAAAATATCTATTTTTCTTTTGATGCAAAGCGTTAGAGTGCTTGTTTTGCTTGCAGGAGAGCCAGGTTTTAGGCCCCAACATCACATGTTCCCCCAACTCTGCTGCAGCAACCCCCCCCCACACACACACACTAGAACACACTGGGATGCAATTCCTGAGTTCCACCATGTGTAGAGGAGGAAAATGCCTCTTTCTTAATTTCAGCAAATGAGTGAAAATAGTGGTGAAACCTTGGTAATACAGCAGTGGCAGAGTGCTTTCCTTGCACACAGCCAACCCAGGTTCTATCCCATATAATCCCCACAGCACCGCCAGGATTGATTCCCGAGTGCAGAGCCAGGAGCAATCCCTGAGCATTGCCAGGTGTGACCCAAAACAGGAATAAGTTAATAAATAAATAAATGTTGATAAAGATCATTCAAAATACATCTCAGGAAGGACCACAGCTCAAAGACAGGGCCCCTTGCCTTGCATGCCAGAGTAGTTTCCATCCCTGGCACCACATGTTTTCCAAACACTGCAGGAGAGACTCCTAAGCAGAGCTGGCAGAAACTCCCAACTCCCATAGACTGCCAAGTATGGATCCCCCATCCCCTCAAAAAAAAAATATATATATATATACTTAAAAAATCTTTTTTTAATTTTGAAGATCATCTCCAAGCTGGATTGGGCCTAGAAGATGGACTGTGGGGCCGAGCCATAGCACAGCAGGTAGGGTGTTTGCCTTGCATGTGACTGATCTGGGTTTGGACCCCGGCATCCCATATGGTCCCCCAAGCACTGCCAGGGATAATTCCTTAGTGCAGAGCCAGGAGCATTGCTGAGCATTGCTGGGTGTGACCCAAAAAGAAAAAAAGAAAATGGACTGTAATATCTGCTCTCTGACATTTCAATTTATAGACAATGGAAGTCATAAAGAGCCTTCTCTTTGAACCCTCTCACCAAGCCTCCCAAAGGCAAGAAAGAGAGAAGGAAGAGAAGGAAATGGAGAGAGAAAAGACAAGATTATACATTGTAGAGTGAAGGGCCAGAGGACTGTTGTTTTCTGAAACAGATGACACAAAGAGCAGAAAGGAAGCTTAAAGAAGGCTACATTTAGGACCGGAGTGATAGTATAGCAGGGAGGGCAGTGCCTTGCATGCGGCGGACCAGGTTCTGCATTCCATATGATTCACTGAGTACTGCCAGGAATAATTCCTAAGTGCAGAGCCAGGAGTAATCCCTGATTACTCCTGACAGTGACCAAAAAACAAACAAAAAAGGGACTGGAGCAATAGCCCTGTGGGTAGGCGTTTGCCTTGCCCGCGGCTGGCCCATGCTGGCCCGGGTTCAATCCCCGGCATCCCATATGGTCCCCGGAGCACCGCCAGGAGTAATTCCTGAGTGCAAAGCCAGGAGGAACCCCTGAGCATTGCTGGGTGTGACCCAAAAAGCAAAAAACAAAACAAAAAAAAAGGTGCCATTTAAAGAGCTATCATATGACTGGCTAAAGAAACTGTGGTACATCTACACAATGGAATACTACGCAGCTGTTAGGAAAAGCGAAGTTATGAAATTTGCCTACAAATGGATGGACATGGAGAGGATCATGCTGAGTGAAATTAGCCAGAGAGAGGACAGATATAGAATGACTGTATTTATTTGCGGGATATAAAAAAATAGCATGATACCAATATCCAAGGTCAGACAAAACATGGCTCAGTAGGTCTTATTAGTGGGTATAACCTACTGCAAATGTGTGGGAGTCAGAGGTTAGGCAATACAGAGAAAGGAACAGTATACTAATAATTATTGTAAATTATAATACCAACGTAGAACTGAGCACTGAAAGTAGGCAAAAGGATATACATGATAACCTCTAACTTTATGTATTGCAAGCCACAGTGTGTAAACAAAGAGAGAGAGAGAGAGAGAGAGAGAGAGAGAGAGAGAGAGAAGTGAAAATCGCCTGCCATAGATTCAGGCTGGGGCGCAGGGGGGAGGAGGGAATCGGGGACATTGGTGGAGGGAAACGGGCACTAGTGGAGGGACGGGTGCTGGAACACTGTATGACTGAAACCCAAGTATGAACACTTTTGTAACTGTATATCTCACGGTGGTATAATAAAATCTTTTTAAAGCGGTCATAGAAGGAGCTAGTGTAGCGAACCCAGGGAATAAGAAGACCAGGCAGGAGGATGGCCTGTGCAAAGGGCCTGTGGCAGGAAAGGGCTCCATGGAAAATGAGAGCACAGCGGTGCATGTGTGGGACATCTTAACAAGGGCAGCATTGCAGAACCTCAAAGTCCTCCTGAGAGACACCATCGTGAGGGTGGTGGACACTGATGGACGTCCAGCAAGGAAGCAAATTAGGAAGCTATGTTAACAGCGTTGGAGAAATGATACGCGATGGATTAACCACGGGCCTTGAAGGTGGACAACTCCAATTTACTGTTTGATCCTTCCCGAAGCCATAGGCTGTAAATAAACCTCAAGCCGTGGCCGCCGCATAGCCTGACAAAGACCGTCCCAAAGTCAGTGATCAGGACGCCCCGTCCTGTCCTTAACTGTCCTGGCCCGCCCTCTGCTGACAGGAAGGGGCACAGCAGCAAGGGGAGCAACTGCCTCCCAAAGAAATGGGCTGTAAGAGGATAAAGAACCTGATCCGTCTCTGCTGCCTCCAAATAGTCTTGCCCGTCTCTGTAAATGTCATCTCCAACATCCAAAGGCTCCACCTAGAAACCCAGCACTCGTGGCCAGAGCAACCGAATAGCAGCGGGGAAGGCGCTTGCCTTGTGCCTGGTTGATCTTGGTTTGATGGTCAGCACCTCAAATGGCTCCCTCAGTCCTCTAAGCACAGAACCAGGAGTGGCCCAAAAATCCAAACTTCCAATATGCAGCGTGCGTATGTGCACACACACACACACACACACACACACACACACACACACACACACACAGAAAGCATTCAGTCCCTTCTCCCTCATTTAAACGTCCTATTGATTCCATTTTTTCTTTTCCTTTTTTTGATATTGGGGCCACACAGGGCAGTGCTCGGGCTTACTCCTGGCTCTGTTGGGGGCTCGCTCCTGGTGGGGCTCAGGACTGTTACAGGGTGCCAAGGCTGAAACCCGGGTTGGCCACATGCAAGGGCGCGTCCTACCCTCTACACTATCTCTCCAGTTCTTTGATTCTATCTTCTAGATAAGACCCAAACCAGCAGTTTCCCAAGTAGCCCCTGCTCACATCGACCACATCACATCTCCACCAGCCTCGCTCTAGACTAAAGCACTTTCTCTGATGTCTTTTCTCACATCTACTCCGTCCCAGATAAACCTTTCCCCACTCAGCTGCCTGATTCCAGCTGTCTTCTGATGTCAATATCCTTTTCCCTCGTTTCTACCTCGTAGTCCCACTCAATGCTAAGTAATAGTAAATTCCTGGGGGCTGGAGCGATAGTGCGTAGGGCATTTGCCTTGCATGCAGCTGACCCGGGTTCTGATCCCCAGCAACCCATATGGTCCCCCAAACATTTCCAGGAGTAATTCCTGAGCGAGGAGCCAGGGGCAACCCCCTGAGCATCACCCGTGTGACCCAAAAAAGAAAAAAAAAAAGTAAGCTCCTGCTGCACACGAAATCTCACCACCCAGACACATGTGATCAGAAACAGGAGGAAGAGGAGGGACATTGATAAGCTCACTTCAAAGTTTGGAAAATAAGCCCCCCCCTCTCTCTCTCACACACACACACACACACACTCACTCACAAGCCTTTTCACTGAGTGCATTGTGATACATTCTATGTTTGTCTCCCTCCTGGGATTTGGTTGGAGATTAAGGAAGTCATTCCCCCACTCCAGATTCCGACCCTCCAGGGACTGCAAAGGTAATCCCCACAGGCTGACTGCTCGCTGTGCCCGCATTCGATCTGGGCCTGAGCCCTGATCTACATGGTCCCCTGCATGCTACCAGGAGGCGATGCCCACACACTGAGTCAGGAGTAGCCCCCAAGCACTGCCAAGTGTGGTACAAACAAACAAACAAACAAAAAATAGGTTCTGGTCTGTAACATGAGTCTCACTCATCCCAGGGGGGCTTGAGATCCCATGACCTCAGTGACCTGAGGTTTGTGGTCCCAAGATCCTGCAGGTTCCTGAAACAAATCATAGCATGTCAGCTCAGCTCATGGGCTGCTCAGGAGAATCCAGAGAGACAGCAGAAAAATCCTGCGTGAAGGATTCTGGGTCCCGGCATGTCCCTGCCAATCCTGGCCAAGGTCTGGTCCTTTGCTTCTTCCTAGCAGTTCAGTAGTCTACACATTCTGGCCTTTTGCTTGCAGTCTCCCAGCTGCTGTGTAAACGGAAGACGCCTGACTTGCTGTCAGCTCAGCGCCTGCTCTGCTCCCTTAGCAGACACAGCCTCCCCCAGTCCAGCAGTGGGCAAGGGCAGATCTGGAGACAGCTTTTTTCTTCAGGTCTCCAATGGTCTATGATTTTCTCCTTTGAGTGTCAGGAGCAGAAGAATGGGCTCATGGTACCCTCGGCCCCATGGCACACCATCAGCTTTGTTTTTCCACAAGCCCCTGTTCTATTTGGTGCAAGCATCTATTCTTGGATATAATAATCCATTTCTACTCCGGCTCCCATGCCTAGAGAGGCCACCATTCCAATATGCTTGGTCTGTAGTCTTTATTACATACGTATCCTTGCTCCATTTGCCTCGCTGTTACCTGATGCAAGCTTTTAATGTACATAAATCATATCATACGTTTTGGTTAAGGCTCACATCTGTGCCTTATTACTTGATGATAAGGGGAAAGGGAGTTGAACCACAACTAGCTGTACTCTGAAACTATTCCTGGCTTCATGCTCAGGAGTGATCCCCGACTCTGCTCTGGGAACCAGATGTGGTACAGAGGAGTCAAACCAGATTTGATCACGGGCCCGGAGTGATAGCACAATGGGTAGGGCGTTTGCCTTGCATGCGGCAGACACAGGTTTGATCCCCAGATCCAGTATGGTCCCCCAAGACCACCAGGAGTAATTCCCTGAGCATTGCTGGGTGTGACCCAAAAAGAAGAAAAAAAAACACCAGGTTTGATCACATGCAAGGCAAGAGCCTTACCTCCTGTCCTATCTCTTTGGCCCCTCTGCCCTAAGATTTAAAGATTGACACATACTGAGGAGGACTGGATAATTATAAGAGATCCAACTGGTGGTCTAAGCTGAACCTCCTTTTTTTCCTTTTTGGGTCACCACCTGGGGATGCTCAGGGGTACTCCTGGCTCTGCACTCAGGAATTACTCCTGGTGGTGCTCGGGGCCCATATGGGATGCTGGGAATTGAACCTGGTCAGCCGAGTACAAGGCAAACGCCCTACCCCCTAGGCTATTGCTCCGGCCCAAAGCTGATCCCCTTTATCAAACACAGTGCGTCCATCCAACCCCTGGCTGCTCAGAGTGTTGACTGAACATCAGCACTGCCACCTTCTCTGCACGGCGTCCCTTCAATGATGCAGGAACCAGCATCATGCAGACTGTCCCTCACCACCTGCCCATGGCCACCACCATCTGACCACTGACCACCTGACCATGGCCAATGACTGGAAGATTCAGGAGTATAAGAACCTGCACCCTAACATGCGTTTGTACCCCCAGTTTCCCCTGGGAGTGAAACTGATGTCTCTAGCTGAGACCACATCTTCTGTTAGCCTTTTTCCCCTGCTTTTTGGTCACACCCGGCAATGCTCAGGGGTTACTCCTGGCTCTGCACTCAGGAATTACTCCTGGCGGTGTTCAGGGACCATATGGGATGCCAGGGAAAGAACCCGGGCCAGTCCCATGCAAGGCAAACGCCCTCCCAGCTGTGCTATATCACTCATGCCCTCACTTAGCCTTTGATCTCCTGCCACCTCTTTACTCTTTCTCCTGAGAATGCATTTCCCCCTCCCCCAAATCACTCAAACAAGAACCCCCAGTCCCAAATCTATCCCAGCAACCAGACTTTACCCAACCAGGCACATTTGGGCTGGAGAAACAGTAAAGCAGGTAGGGCTCCTGCCTTGCATGCAGTCGATCTGGGTTTGATCCTACCCTATCAAAGCAGGGTGCGGCGTCACAATCACACACGGGCTATGGATCCTAGTCTACATTCCAGGGACATCCAGCTACCATGGGGCAGAAGGGGGAATGGAATGCCGGAAAGTCCTTGGACGTGTCACCTAGATCTGTGTGATAATTTCTCTAGGATTGTGGAAATGGAAGCACAATTCCCAAAAGTGTACATTGTGTGTGTGTGTGCATGTATGTATGTGTAGGAAGGGGTAAGTCTGAGTCTTCAAAACAATTTCCCAAGGGGTGCAGGGATATGGCTCATCAGTGGAGCACCTTCCTTGCATGTGCCCTGGGTTCAGTTTCCAGCGACACACACACACATGTACGCACACACACTCGCACATACACATGTCATACACACATACAAAACACACACACTAGCTTCCCAGTAAGGATTGCAGCCCTAGGGCTTGGGGGTAGGGGAGGGCGGCTCAAAGAACTGGCGCACATACTCTGCACGTTGGAGCCATCGGATATGGATGGGACACCGAACAGGCCCCTGGCACATAGGCCCTGGCGTGACCTGGGCAGTGAACAGGCCAGGAGTAGGCCAGCCAATTCCAGCCCTATTGCATGAGCTGGGGGGGCACAGAAAGTGTTTCTCACTCTTACTTTCCTTCTTTTTTAGGCCAGTGATGCTCGGGATTTACTCCTGGCAGTATTCAGGAGGCCATATGGGACACCAGGGAAGGAACCCAGGTTAGCTGTGTGCAAGGCAAGTGCCCAAGCCTCTACTCTGTCTCTCTGGCCCCATCACTGTTTCTTTTTTTTTTTTTGAATCACACCCAGCGATACTTAAGGGGGTTGCTCCTGGCTCTAAGCTCAGGAATTACTCCTGGCACAGGGTGGGGGGACCATATGGGATGCTGAGGATAGGACCCAGGTCAGCCGCATACAAGGCAAATGCCCTACCCTCTGGACTATCACTGCTTCTTCTGAGTAAAATCCTATGGCATTGACAGCACATCCCACGAGTTGAGTGCTCCCGAGTTCTGACCCAGAGATAGGGTTAAGCATCTTTGTGAGGTGAGGAAACAAAAAGCAGTTTGACTAGATGGAACAATATAACAATTCTTGTGTATGCAAATATTGATTCAAGCCCTGTGGCCTCAGCAGATTATAAGAGCAAACACTTGGTTTGACTGCTTCCCTTCTCATTGGCTCAAGGATCATCTGCCTTCCTGAAGCAGGAATTCATGCAAACAATAAGGTTCTCTGACACTAGCACTTCTCAAACAATACAAGTTTGGGGGAGCCCTGAATAGGTCTAAAGTGGAGAATGAGATTCTGCCTTTCTTATTGGCTTCTAGGGAGCCCGGAGGCCCCATGTTGACTAGCAAATTTCTACAGAACCAGAACACTGTGATCACACCCACACAACTCATATTCCAATATCCTGACTTATTTGAAATAATTCTCTACAAACTCTTTTATAGCCTTTTTTAAAAAGCAGTGATACCATATCTTATGAAGGATGGAAGTTTTCGTGTGGTTCTTTCCCCCATTCTGTTTCCTCTCATCTACAAGAATCCTTATGTTAAGGCGAAAATGGATCTTCTCTCTCTCTCTCTCTCTCTCTCTCTCTCTCTCTCTCTCTCTCTCTCTCTCTCTCTCTCTCCACCCCCATCCGCTGGGCTATCGCTCCGGCCCCTCTTTCCTCTCTCTTTCCTTTCTCTCTCTCTTTCCTTTCTTTTTCCTCTCTCTGGGGAGGAGCCTGAGGTTGCCTTTTCTTTGTTGCCAAATCCCACCCCCAGGTTTCCCTTCTACAGTTTGATTGGCTACCTAGACCACAGGTGGGATTAGCTACCTGAGACCTGGTGCTTTTCTCCTTAGCTCCTGCTGTATCACTTAGGACGTTTTTTCCCTTCATGACAATTTTGGAACCCAAACTGATTGTCTAGATGCCAGCGTTTATATTTTCTCGGTTTTCTGATGTTTTCTCCTGAGTAGAATCAGGTTAAATATGACTTGCAGTTGGCCAAGCAAAAAGAAGCAAAAGCTAAACTGTAAGAAGTGTATCAAATTAAAGAAGCTTCTTCACTGCTTGGGGCCAGAGAGATAGACCAGAGGGTAGGGCGCTTGCCTTGCGTATAGCGGACCTGGGCTCAATCCTCAGCATCCCATGTGGTCCCCTGAGTAGTGCCAGGAGAGATTCCTCCTCCTGGAGTGCAGAGCCAGGAGTAAGCCCAGAGCACCACCAGATGTTCTCCCCCAAAAATAAATTTCTGCACTGCAAAAAAATACATGATGACTACATTAAAAGACAGGCCACAAGCTGGGAAAAAATATTTTCCCATCATATGTCTGAAGGATTAATTTCCAAGATCAATAAAGGAACTATAGGGGCTAGAGCGATAGCACAGCAGGTAGGGCATTTGCTTGGCACGCAGCCTACCTGGGTTCAATCCCTGGCATCCCATATGGTCCCCCGAGCACCTCCAGGAGTAACTCCTGAGTGCAGAGCCAGGAGTAACCCCTGAGTATCGCTGGGTGTGACCCAACAAAAGCAATAGATAGATAGATAGATAGATAGATAGATAGATAGATAGATAGATAGATAGATAGATAGATAGATAGATAGATAGATAGATAGATAGATAGATAGATAGATAGATAGATAGATAGATAGATAGATAGATAGATAGATAGATAGATAGATAGATAGATAGATAGATAGATAGATAGATAGATAATAAAGGAACTGTAAAACGTAACAAAAAACAAGCATCCTTGGGGCTGAAGAGCTTGTACAGTGGCTAAGATGCTTCTCTTGCATGCAGCTACCCAGGTTCCATCCCCTGTATCCCATATGTTCACCTGAGCATCACCAGGAATGATTCCTGAAGGCAGAAACAGAAGTAACTATCAGCATCATCAGCATCGTCCGGGCTGTGACCAAACCAAAAAACCCATCCTATTGAAAATGGGAGAAGATATGTACATGCACTTCCTTGAAGAAGACATATGAATGACCAGTAAATATGGGGGGGGACTCTCTGGGGGGATGCGCTGAATCACTTATTATCAGGGAAACACAAGTCAAATGAGATATCATCTCACACTAGTGAGATTGGCACTAATCAAAAATAAGGAAAATAACCAGAGTTGGTAAGGATGTGTGAATGAAAACAATACTCTCATTCATTGCTAGAGAGAATGTCAACTGGTTTAATCCTTTAATGAGCAATATGTACACTTCTGAAAAAAAAATGGCTTGGGGCCGGGCGATAGCCCAGCATGTAGGGCGTTGCCTTGCACGCCAGTCCGTGCTGGCCCGGGTTTGATCCCCGGTATCCCATATGGTCCCTGAACACCGCCAGGAGTAATTCCTGAGTGCAGAGCCAGGAGAAACCCCTGAGCATTGCCGGGTATGACCCAAAAAAGGAAAAAAAAAAGGCCAGTAAGAGGGCCATAGCGATATTACAGAGAATTGGGACTTGCCTGAGTGCCACCAACATGGATCTATCTCTGGAACCACATTAAGTCCCTGAGTCCTCCAGGACTGATCTCTGAGCACAGAGTCAGGAGTAAGCCCTGAACATCACTGGGTGTAGCCCCAAACTCAAAAAATAAAAATAGGAGGCTGGAGCGATAGCCCAGCGGGTAGGGCGTTGCCTTGCACACTGCCGGCCTGTGCCGGCCTGGGTTCGATCCCCGGCATCCCATATGGTCCCCCGAGCACCGCCAGGAGTAATTCCTGAGTGCAGAAACCCCTGAGCATTGCCAGGTATGACCCAAAAAAGCAAAATAATAATAACAATAAATAAATAAATAAATAAATAAATAATAAAAATAAAGGTTTGTTTTCAAAAACTAAGAATTAGACTTCCATATAACCGAGTAATTCCATTTCTTCACGTCTGTTTCAGGGCCCCAAAACTCTATTCCAAAAGACTTTTGTGCTCCTGTTTTCATTGCAGCACTATTCGCAATAGCAGCAATTACTACTACTCAGCTGAAGACAAAATCATGCAATTATCACCAAGTAGATCTGGAGATACTAGGCTGAGTGAAGTGACAGGGAGGGGCAGTTACGAATGATCCTTCGTTTGTGGAATATGAAGAGGCATGGTGAGGGAATTAATAAACGGTCAGTGACCAAGGGTGGAGAGTCAAGAGGAGGATGCGGGGTGTGTGGGAAGGAACCCTGAGACAATGGTGGAGAGAAACAGACGCTCTACTGAGGGGTGCAGTGTTGGGAAAGTGTATGCATGAAACCCTGCCAAAAATAGTACTGGAAGTCACAGCACTTCAAATGAAAATAATTAGATAAATAATGAATTAATAAATAAATGGCGTGGTCGGTGAGGTGTCCTGACACTGCATCTCCTCTCGTCAGGAGCCGCCGGGGTCCCCAACACTATCAGGACACAAGTTCTCTTCTACCCCGAGGCCACCGGGAACAGATGAAAACTCAAGAGTCCAGCGCAGTAGAACAAGCTCTACCACCACAATCCAATATAATGGAAGACCTCTAGCTCTGGTCAGAACTTAGACCATGCATGGGCCCAAGTGTCCCACCAAAGAGGATCCCACCAGAGAGTCCCACCAAAGTGGATGCAGTACCTCAAGTTAGTACCTTTATATACACAAAAGTAATCCTAACTTCAGGGAGGGTCCTGACAACAAAGATCAACTAAACAGCTTCTAGAGAGTGGAAGAGTGTAGTAGGGTGGTGCCATACCCAACCATAGGTCTAAACAAATGATTATGCCAAGGACTAGTCCCTTCCTCCGAGATTATCTCTTATGTCAAAACACTGGAGAGGGGCCGGAGGCGATAGCCCAGCGGGTAGGGCGTTTGCCTTGCATGCGGCCGGCCATGCTCGCCCGGGTTCGATTCCCGGCATCCCATATGGTCCCCGAGCACCGCCAGGAGTAACTCCTGAGTGCAGAGCCAGGAGTAACCCCTGAGCCTTGCCGGGTGTGACCCAAAAAAGCAAAAAAAAAAAAGAAAAGAAATAAAAACACTGGAGAGAGTTGGGGCTGGTATAAAGTAATACAACTTAATTTCATGGGTTTCATGTAATCTGGATGGTACCTACAAGGTCCTTCTTATTTATTATCTGCACCAGGGTGATTCTGAGTATCTTTTCTCTGTATACTGAAAGGGTCACACTCGTCTGCTTGAGGGAAAACGAGTATGATCCTTCCTATAACCTTAATCGATAGTCTCAATTAGCCAGGGTGGTAGTCTCCTGGTAAATTCTAACCGTCCCACGCTGGGACCAGTGGGTATAAAGAGGAGCTGTGCCCAATCTAGATAACATAGAAGTCAGAATAGATATAAAATAATAATTCAGAAGCTACTCATTCAGAGTCAAGGTGACTTCTGTAACTGCCACATCCTCCATCAGTGTTTATACAGAAGAGAGAACTCATTAGTATGAACCCTGGCTTAGAAACATGTAAATAGCTTAAAGTGTAATTAGATTAAACTTCAAAGATCCTGAGCTAACTAGGCCTGTCATCCAACAACCTCTTGTCATTTTTCCCCTTCCAACAGGTGATGCTAAATTTAGCTAGTCAGTAAGGAAGTGTTTGACAGATCACCCTACCGTAAAGAAAGTTAGATTTGTAATTAATAATCTGTGGGGCTAACTTCTACTAAAGACCATGGCATATCCTGTTCTCCTGATAGTCTTAGCATCCATTGATGAACCTTGCCTGTTTATTTTTAGAATTACTTCAACATTTAATAGTGTGTTGGGGCTGGAGTGATAGCCCAGCAGGTAGGGCGTTGCCTTGCGTGGCCTGCCTATGCCGGCCTGGGTTCGATCCCCGGCATCCCATATGGTCCCCGAGCACCGCCAGGAGTAATTCCTGAGCAAAGAGCGAGGAGCAATCCCTGAGCATCGCCGGGTGTGACCCAAAAAGCAAAAAAAAAAAAAAAATTAATAGTGTGTGTCTGTGTGTTATCATATGTGAGATGGAAATTGAATAATCTGAAATTCATTCACAATCACTGAATTCAGCAACACTTGACAGGGAGAGGTGGATCTTCCACTGAAATAAATATTTGATAAAACAGACTCTATTCTGGCCCTCAGCTTCATCTCCTCTGGAAAAATAACCTCAAGCAGGCAACTTCAACAGATTCAGAAGAGCGCTGCCCTCGGGTTTTCCCATCCAGTCTCCAGAGAATATCAAGGTGTAGCGATTCCACACCAGAAACCCAACATAACGGGAGATATCACAGGAGTTTTCTGAACTCGGATCAACCTTTCGTGTCCTGGGTTATCTTTACCACCTCCCAGTCGGGAGGGTAATAGGAGATGCCCAGACTGCCTGTGGACAAACCAGCACAAGCGCTCAGTCTCTCAAGAAGCGGGAGCGTCTCCAATTTCCAATCAGTAAGGAGGCTCCGACCAGCGGCCCAGTTACTGGGGAAATCCTGTGACCTGAATTATTGATGGAGGACATAATTCGACAGGTCGCCTTCACCCATACACGCAGGCCTTGTCCATCTTACTGAAATCCAGAGCCTGAAACCATGTGCTGTCTTCCCAGGTCTAAGTACTCTGGCCTGAACTCCTTAGCCAAAGCTGGGGAGCTGGAATGCTGGAAAGACCAGAGGCAAGGAAGTTATCCAATAAACCTGAGCTCAAGTCTCTTCTGTTTCATTGCTGAGTGTGAGCCCTGGGCTAGTTTTCCTCTGTGAGGTTTCCTCATCTGTAAATGTGAAACTCACTCATCCCTCCCTGGGATCAAAGACAGTCTTTGATCAAGTAGATCTGGAGATATTAGGCTGAGTGAAGTCACAGCGATCAAAGAAAACACATCAATTCACCAGCGCAAACAAACATACTAGACAAGCAGTTTTAGTATTCAAATCTTATAGACTACTCCCCTTCCTTGGTGTCCCCTTGCCGTGAACCGTATGCTACAACCCTACTTCACCACCAATCTTGTACCAGAACATGTGACTTTATGCTAATTTTGCCTCTTTTTTTGCTGTTTGATCAGGGTTTACTCCTGGCTCTGCACCCAGGAATTACTCTTGACAGTGCTTGATGATGATGATGAAGATGGAGATGGTGATGGAGATGGAGCAACTGGAAAGAAGAAAAAGAAGAAAAAGAAGAAGAGATGACGCTAGTGTCTTGAACTGATTTTACTTGATGAATTAGAAGTGGTTACTCAAGTTTAATAAGTCGTGATCGGCAGGTTTGAGATTAAGATCCTTCTGTACTTGTCAGGAAAATAAACTGGAATAATAGAATAGGTCCACCCAAGAGAAAACCTGGTCTTTCCCTTTAAGTTTCATAAGTAAATGCTTGAGATGAGAGCCTTCTACTGAGAGTATAACACATACACGGCAGAGCCTAGCAAGCTACCCATGTTATATTTGATATGCCCAAAACTAGTAACAATTATGGACCTCAATTCCATGACCTGAAGAATAGTTTGAAGCTCTTCCCTGTCCCTGGAGCAAGCAGATGCCCTTGGTTTTGTTTTTATTTTGTTTCATTTTTTGCTTTTTGGATCCATCCAATGATGCTCAGGGGTAAGTTCTGGCTCAAGCAGATGCCCTTGGGCTACACTTGCTCGGGACAGGACTTATGGAGATGTTACTGGTGCCCGCTCGAGAAAATCGATGAACGGGAAGACAGTGATACAGTGATACAGTGCTTGAGGGACGATATGGGATGCTGGGATCAAACCCAGGTCGCTTGTACAAAGCAAACGCCCTACCCACTGACTAACTGTGCCTCTTACCTACTGTCTCTCATCTGGAGTTCCACTCTTTTTTAGTCTTTTGTTTGTTTTGTTTTGGACTTCTTGGAGGTTCTCAGGACTTACTCCTGGCTCTGCACTCAGGAATTACTTCTGGGGGGCTCAGAGGACCCAGGGGGTGCCAGAGATCACTGAACTATCACTCCAGCCCCAGTTCCACTCTTTTGCCTGCTCTTTGATAATGGCGAGAGGCCTTGCAACTTTCTTTGCTAGCTGACAAATTTCAGTAATGAACTATGCAGGAATGAGTTCTATAGTACACTGGAGAAGAGTTAATCTTCCCTGCCTGGTTCCGAGCTGTCTCACTTGCTGGGTTTATGAAATAAGGCTTGATCCAAAGTTTCTTCCATCACTAGAGGCTCCTTCAAGTGAAACAGCTCCAGTTTGTCCCCAATATATACTGCCTTTAGCTCTTTTTTTTTTCTTTTTGGGTCACATCAGGAAATGCTCAGGGTTACTCCTGGCTCTGCTCAGGAGTTACTCCTGGCGGTGCTCAGGGGACCATATGGAATGTCGAGGATCGAACCTGGGTTGGCCACATGCAAGACAAACGCCCTCCCTGCTGGACTATCGCTCTGGCCCCCTGTCTCTAGCTCTTAACCAGGGAAGCAAAAGCATATGCCAGAGCCCAGACAGTGTCTGTCACACTGGGGGCCTATAGGCTGACCATCGCTGAGCCAGTTATCTAACTTTCATCCTCTGGAACTTTCTAGAATACTTTTGCCCAACCTATGATATAGAGATGGAGTTTTCTCTAAATTATTTGCATCCCATTAGCATGTTATGTAATGCCAAAGTATGCTCTAATATCCTATAAACTTATACTAAGGCTTGTGAAGTCAAGAATACTATTTTTTTTTTGCCTATTTCCACTCTAGTCTAGATGCTTGGGATATAATGGGCTACTCAAGGGATGCAGAAATAGTAGAGGTGTTTAGAGGCATGTCTTGCATGCAGCTGACCGCAGCTCCACCACCACCGTCAACCCGCCATATTCCTAGAGGTCCCCAACACCATCATGTGGTTTGGTAACCCCTGGGACCACAAGAATGCAAGCAGCATGCATCCTTAAACCCTTGCGTTGATCCTCCAGCCATGTTGAGACCCTCTAAGCAGTACTTTGGAGATCCAAAAATAAAGATGATGATGATGGTGATGATGACGATGATGAATGATAACAGAATTCTCAAATATTTAAGGAGTTAAACAATGACAGGAGAGTGGACGAATGCGTGCCTGAATAGATTCTTAGTTCTCAGGATGCGGCTCTGTCGGGGGTAGGTCAGCCTCGGATGGAGAAGGCATCCGGAACAGAAGACTGCAGGGGTTCTCGGATCTCCCAGAGATGTCTAAGGTCGTGGTCCAGTGTTCCTTTGACGACCGCTGGCAGTTGCTTAGCAACGCTTCGCCCGCCCCCTCTGCTGCCGCTAGAGGGCGCGCGGGCGGGGGCCGGGAGCGCGCGTGCGTGCAGGGCGGCAGGGCAGACGTCACTTCCTGTTGCTTTAGGGAACGTGGCTTTCCCCGCAGTGTCTGTCTTCCCTTCCGCTTCGCCGCCGCCGCCTGAGCTGGAGCCGGACCCGGAGCGCAGCCTCACCATGGACTCGGCCCTCAGCGACCCGCACAACGGCAGCGCCGAGGCCAGCGGTCCCGCCAATGGCACGGCCCGGCCGCCGTCCACGCCCGAGGGCATCGCGCTGGCCTACGGCAGCCTCCTCCTCATGGCGCTGCTGCCCATCTTCTTCGGCGCCCTGCGCTCGGTGCGCTGCGCCCGCGGCAAGGGTAGGGCCGGCGGCAACGCCCAGGGCGAGGAGGGAGTGGAGGGGGACTCGGCGACCACCGGCCCCGCCCTCGGGCCCCCGTTCCCGGGGCTGACCTTAGGTGTCCCGAGATCTTTTCGCCCCACCCAAGAGGGTCACCAGCATCTTCCTGGAACCGGGACCGGTTTCTTCCTGCCCGCGCCCCCAGCAGCCCACACGTATCTCGGCATCCTGCTGGGTCCGCCGGTCCTCGCGGCCAGCGATTCCCATCCTCAGTGCTGTGAACCTGCGGGGTCCAGCGCGGCTCGTCCACCCGCCGCTCTGGCAGCTCATCCCCATCTGGAGCAGCGTCTCTGCCCATCCAGGGCTCGGACGCCACCCCGCTCTGTCTGCTGGAGCTTTGGTTGCCGAGGACCCCCGGATGGCTCTGGCTGGTGCCATCCCTGGCCGAGCATCGGCGCCTCCGGTGCCCCGGAATGCCCAGGCCCGACTGACCGATGCACACAGCTCGCAACTGTCGCGCGCGATCCCCAAGGCTCTTTATCCCCCAAAAAAAAAAACCACACCTGAACTCTGCAGGGATACACCCACAAGCATGCTATGCACAGCTCCCACTTTCCATTTTATTGGGGAGCAGAGTGGGGAGGGGTTGTTTCGGGTTTGTTTTGTTTGTGCATCCGCATTGCTTGTAAGAAGCACTAGGCAGACAGCTAGTCTGAACCAGGCGTCAGGACCTCTCTCTTTTTTCCGTATTGACCCCATTTTGTGGATTTCCCTCCAGCCCACCTTGCCGTTGCCTGAGCCCAGATCCCGAGTCTCTGAGTTTCATACCCCGAGCACTGCCCCCCACCAAAGCAGGCCTGCCCGTGGGCCACTGTGAGCTCCGAGCCGGGGCAGAAACATCCCTGGACTAATTCCGCATCTCCCCCGTCGGGTTCTCTAGAGGATTCTGCCTCTTGGCGCCTTCTGACTTTCTCTCCTCCACCTCAGCCTTTTCCTCAGTCCTTAGCTCTGTCTGAACTATTGTAAGGCGGATTCCCGCTCCGGCATCCTCTCCCTCCCGATCCGCAGCTCCCTGAGCTTCCTCTACCGGTCCTGAAGTCCAAACCTAAGCGGAAGCCGCTTCACTCACACGGCAGCCAGCTGACAGCTGCCGCTTTTGAAACCATCTCAAAGCTGCGTTCAGTTGCCCAATTCCAGCAACGGCGGGGCCTGCCGCCTTCCTTCCCCAGCGTCTTGGAGCTCACTTCTGGGTAGCTCTGCAGACAGATGCGAAGGGGAGTTGTCCAGCTGGGCCTAGGTGACCCTCTTTTTGTTTTTCCGCTTCTAAGCAGAGCTGCCAGTGGCCTTCAGCTCCCTGCCTTTCAGGGCAGACCCTTGGTGGAGGGAGAAATCCTGAAATAGATCAGGACCAAGGGCAGTGTGGTCCGAGGACCCCGTGGGTGATCCTCCATCACCGCCTCCCTGCACCCCATCTCTAGTCTCTTCACTGCCCCCAGACCCCAGAGCCTCTGCTGTTGCCCCAGGTAAGGGCTTGCGGCAGAGGTGAGTAGAGCAGAGCCCCATCGTGAAGCGTGTGTACAAGTCAGGCTGAGAGAGCAATGACCGGTTTGTGGTCGTGATTCAGGTGGTGCTCTGGGGGTTGGGAGGAGAAGGGAACGTGCCGAAGGTGGGGAAGCTGTGTGCGGAGACGGCCAGTGTCAGCCAGATGGTCTAGGTGGAGGTGAGCAGGTAACCCAGCTGCGAAGTGATTCAGAGTCTGGCACAGAGGGCATGGACAGGGGGAGACTTAGAGGGGGCCCAAGTGATAGGGCAGTGGGCGGTGCTTGCCTTGTGCACAGCCGACCTGGGTTCTATTCCCCAGCACCCCATAGGTTACCCTGAGCCCCCCACCAGCAGTGATCCCTGAGCACAGAGCCAAGAGTAATAAGCCCAGAGCACTGCTGGGCTTGCCTCTCCCCTCTCCCCAAAAAAAAGAGAGCTTTAGGTCTTCGGTAGCCTGGAATTGCTCCCTGAGCCTCCCAGAGAGAGAGAGAAAACTGCCGGGAATTGCAGACAGCCTGACCCGGAGTAGTTCTTATACCACCAATAACAGAGAGAGAGAGCAGAGCAGAGGAGAGGAGAGCAATAACCAGGAGAGCAGAGCAGCGGTTAGAGTGGCCATACCGGGCTAGAGCCATAGTACAATGGGTAGGGGCCCTGCCTTGTACCTGGATGACCCAAATTCAACCCCGGTGCCCTGTGGTGCCGCCAGGTCCTGTCAGGAATGATCCCTGAGTGCAGAGCCAGGAGTAGCCTGAGCAGTGCAGGGTGTGGTACAGACACAGACCCCAAAGTGGTTGTGATGCTCCGGGGGCAGCACTGGGGTGCTCCCGAGGGCAGGAGCAGGTTTGGGTGTGGTGAAAGGTTTGTCTGTTTTGTTTGGCGGGAAGGGAGCACTTTCTGTTAGCTCTATTAAAGAAGGTACATTTTGAGAAGACACGGGATTTGGGTTGTGATTTTGTTTTTAATACAGTATGCCAAAATAAATCTGGGACCCTCTAGTGCACAATGGCTTAGTTTACAAAGCCTCCCACCCAAGTGATGCTACAGCGGGGAGGGCGTTTGCCTTGCATGTGGCCAACCCAGGTTCGATCCCCGGCATCCCATATGGTCCCCTGAGTACCGCCAGGAGTAATTCCTGAGCGCAGAGCCAGGAGTAACCCCCTGAGCATTGCTAGGTGTGACCTAAAAAGCCAAAAGAAAAGCTTGCAAAGCTTTGCCGTTGGTTTCCCTTAGTAACCTAGTATGACGGGTAGAGCCAGTTTTGTGACATCCCCTTGTTCAGAGGGAGCTGCTGAGGGTCAGTGGAATGTCCTTGCAGCATCTTCGTGCCAAGTCCAATTGGGCAGTCCCCGGTGCCCCCAGGCCTCGTCTGCCTCTGAAGCCCCACCCAGTTTGCGTTTGGAAAGAGAGTCCGTCAGGGAGTTTGGATTTCCCACCAGTGTCCAGCCTCAAGGCCCCCTGAGAGGTGCCGCGCAGACAGAATTCTTCCTGGTGCCAGCAGGGCAGAGTGAAGCCGGGAAGAGAAGGTGGAATACTCAGAGTGTGGGGACAAAGGGGCCCTTGGAGGGGCAGCCCTGAGCCCCTCGGCCAGCTGCTGAGGGCTCCTGCCTCGTGCCAGGCCCTGAGCTGGGTTCCCTGTACACTGCTCTCACTTGTGGGCAGCGCAGCGAGCAGTGGGACCAGCGGATGTGTTGGGAGACAGTGAAGGGTGTGAGAGTCCCAGGTGTTGGACACGGTGACGGGCAGGGCCCTGGGAGCCTGGGGCTGTTCTGAGGTGAGAACCACGAAGGCAGCCTACGACTTAGCTCCCTCAGAGTTCGCTGGGGAGGTGGCTGAGATGATGGAACACAGGCAAGGCTTGTGCAAGGCCCGGTTCAGTGCCTGGCACCACGTTCCCCACCCTCCACACCATTGGGAGTGGCCCTGGGGGGACAGAGCTCTGCTAGGATTGGTCCTGGCCCGCAAGAGTCACTTTCAGGTACGCCCCCACACACACACACAGACACACACACACAGACACACACACACGCCATGAGAAGAGGAAATTCCCAATGGAACTTGTGAGTACTGGGCCTGTGGAAGAAACCCAGTTTCCTACTTGGCGTTAACTTTGTGCCTTTCTATGTTCATTCTTTAGTGGAATCACATAGTATAGTGTGTGTGAATCTGCACTGTGTGAATCTACAGTTTTCCCCTCTCCCCCGCCCCCCAGCATGTCTTGGTCATTTTCCTGTCTCAGTCCCTGGAGATTACCTCATTTCACACGGGGTGTGAGCTAGCCTCCTGATTCTCCTTCCCACGCGATGTTACCTGTCCTGTTTAGACCACCCAGGGTGGTTCTGAAGGTCAGAGAGAGAGAGAACAGAGGACACATGCGGTACACACAATTCCCTGAGCACACAGGAACAAGCAGACAGTGAATTCTAGGCCTGTAGCATGTGCTTTCCCACGTCGGCTAAACAACTTATATTTGTGGAATCAACTCTCTTTTCTACATTTCTTTCACTGACTGTTTTGAGATCGAACATGTCCGTCCAGGGGCTGGTCGGATAGCACGGCCAGTAGGACCCGTGTCTTACACGCCATTGACCCAGGGCCGATCCTTAGCACTCCTATGGTCCCTGAATTCTGCGGAAGTGGCCCAAAAGCAGAAGCTAGCAGAATGTCGGTATGGTTGGGGTGCAGTCCTGTTCCTTGCCCACCACTCACTACCCACCTCCGCCCCACCACTGTCAGGAGCAGTGATTCTCAGACAGTCCCGGGGAGCAATAGTACGGTGGGTTGGGTGTGTGCCTTGCATGCTGCCAAACCAGGTTCAAGCCCCAGCATCCCATATGGTCTCCTGAGCATGGCTGGGTCTGACCCAATAAATAAATGAATAGACAGAACCTTAGAACCACCAGCGTCCATGTCAACTGGGAATTCTTTCCATAAAAAAAAAGAAAAATGAAGGTTGGTCCCAGCGTTTTCATGAGCTGGATGCTTCTGATGTCTGTGTAAGTGTGAGAGCTCCTGGCCTCAGTTCTCCACCTGACTGGAGGTTGTGCCAGGCTTTGGCACTCGTGGATCATACTGAGTGTAATCTCATACAATGGTATTGCACACCTGTCTGAGTGTGTTTTGTTTGGACCTCAGCCATGCTGGGGATCGCAGGGCTTGAACAGTTGCACTCAGGAGGTCCTGCCATGCCAGGGGTCAAACCAGGACCCTACAGCTGCCAGGCACATGTCTGTATATCAGGGTGGAGGTTTGTGTTTGTTCGTTTTTTTTTAAATGTGGCCTGTGAGCCTTACTGTGATGACTTTTTATTTATATTTGGGGCCCACCCTGTAGTACTCCTGGCTCTGTGCTCAGGGAGCACTCCTGGTGAGACTCAGCAGGCCCTCTGGTGCCAGGGATAGAACCCAGGTCAGCCTCATGCAATAGAAGATTTCTACCTATAATGCTGTATCTCTAGTCCCTATAAGTGTTTATCAAGCAAAACTTTTCAACATTTTCTTTTTTTTCTCCTAGCTGTGCACTCAGGAATTATTCTTGGCAGTGCTTGGGGGACTGCATGGGATGCTGGGGTTGAACCTGGGTTGGCGTGCAAGGCAAATACCCTACCTGCTGTACTATCCGCTCCAGCCCTCAACATTGATCTTCTGGGTCAAGGTCGCTGTGCATATTTGGTTGATTTGGACTTTACCAAATTAGCCACCACATGGGTGGTTCTAGTGACCTCACGTCCCTCTCAGTGGCCCCCCTTCATGGTCCATTTCCAGATACTCATGAGCGGAAGTTTGGTGTAATCTGATCCAGATCAAGCGTCTGACTGGGTACGTGATCAACGAGGGTGGAGCTTAATTGTGCACTTGTCCACTACGGAGACCAAAGGACAGGGAGCAGGGGCAGACCCGGAAATGCTCAGGAAGTAAGATTGTGCAGAGGAGCGAGGTGCCTGGGGGGCAGGGGAGGCCCTGGGCTGTCCTGCTGGAGCCGCGCAGGCACCAGGCGATGAGAAGAATGAGGAGAATCATCTCTGGGCTCCAGACCGTGTCTAGGGCAAGGCCTCGAAGCAAGATCTCCCAGTGCTGAGCTGATGGCTGGAGCCAGGCGTCTCTGCCCTCCCCCTGCCCCCGATAACTGCACTCCAGTGTGTCGCTGGAAGCTAAATTTATTTCTCCTGTTTGTGTCTGTCTCTGCACCGCGCACCCCACTTTCCACACGTTCATATGTTTGTGTTTCAGGAGTGACAGCATTTGCATAAGAGCCCTCTGCTTTAAAATTCCAATTGGAAGAGAATTGAACAACTTGTAGTGTTTTTTGTAACTGCAGAAGTTTTGCTTGTGTCCTGGGGAGGGCCACACTGGCAGTGCCGGGGTCAGCCGCATGCAAGGCAAGTGCCCTACCTGCCCCCTACACTGTCTCTCTGAACCCACAAAAGTTTTGCTGCCTTTGGGAGTCTGTGCTTTAGAAAGGTCACAGGCTCCTGGGCATCCTCTCATCACAGCTTTGCTGCAGAAATTTCCACATGGGCCAGGTAGAGGCCACCTGGGGCCGAGAGGCCAGGCGGGTTGGGCTGGAGCCAGACGGCCTCCGTCTGAACCCTGACTCACTGGCTCTGTGCCGGCTTTGGGGGAAGTGGGGCGCATGGCCGAGAGAGCACGAACCGGAGCTGGCGCACAGGAGGTCTGGCTTCTGTTCTCAGCTCCCCAGGTTGCCTGAGCACCATCGGGTGTGCCCCAAGATACAGATAAATACAAATACCTGTTCTGTGGGGGCTTCGTGAGCGTGACATTCCGTAGAGAGCGGGAGGTCTTACACCCAGCTGTGCTCAGGGCTGACTCCTGGGTCTGCATCAGGAATTAATCCTGACGGTGCTCGCCAGGTGAGGCCATCGGGGCTACTGTCCTATCGGGCCGCTTTCTCCCTGGCGACTCGGTGCTCGGCTGAGGCACATTTATAACTGTCACCCAACACACGGCGGGTGCGGGGGGAGGTGGTGGGGGGATCTGTCCTGCCCTGACTTGTCATCAGAGAGTGCTAAGCCTCTTCCCACCCAGAAAACTGGGCTGAATTGGAAGGAGCATGTGGGCCAAGAGCTTCCTGCAGGTCCCAATGGAGCCAGAGCCCCCGTGGAGCCTTTTTCTCTCCCCACCTGCCGAGCTGTGCCCCCTTCCCCACCCCGGTTCCTGCTTTCCTCCCACCCAGAGCCTCTGCCCGAGCCACCTGGTGCTGGCAGAAGGCGCCTGCCTTCTCTCGCGTCCCCTGCACACACTTGACACTGCCGGTCGGCGGGTCCAGCTGGAGTGACACCCCCGGTGGCCCACTCAGGACCCGACAGGCCCCTCCCACCCACCCCCATGACTGTTAGAGCTGATGAGATGGCGTGGCTGGGTTCCCCTGCCAGGAGGAACCAGGCCACGATGCCGCCGGGGAAGGCTCACGCCAGCAGGCGATTCTCATTCTGTCCCTCGAGTGGGGTGTTCCCGGCTCATCGGGGGTCTTTGCCTGCCGGCCTGTGAGCACCAAATCGTGAGCTGTCTCGCTGGCTCTGTGTCCTGCACGGCTGCAAAGGAAGCAGCTGGGGTTCGTGGCTACAGGGGGTGGGGCACCGGCCTGCACCCAAGCTGCCTGCCCTCCAAAGACAGCAGCCGGGAGCTGGGGGAGCAAGGGGAGGCCGACCGCCGCCCTACTGCCCTTGGCACTGCCCACCAGCTCCCGCAGCTGCCATGGAGGGACCCCGCGGTGGCACAGTCAGTCTGGCAGGGCCATGCCGCGACTCAGCCCTATGTGTTGGAGGTAGTCACCGGCCTCTCTGCTGGTGCCTCCCGGGGGGCTCACTGCCCGTCTGCAGCCTCTGTAAGATTCACATCCAGACGTCCTCGACCTCCCCTGGGTTATTAAGTCCGTAACCTTCTCTGAGGTCAGGAAAGCTAAAGACGGCCGAGAAAACTGAGGCACGGACAGCAAAGGGTTTTCTTGGTCCCCAGCAAACCATTATCAGGGCAGTGACTGTCTCGGCTGTACTTCATGTGTGGCGTGTTTGCTTTGGTTTCCTCGTCCTTACGGATTCTTAACTGCCGGGAACCCCCACCCCCGAACTGGAATTGCTGGCTCAGTCGTGTGTGCAGCTGTGCCCTGGTCCATACTGCCCAGGTGAGCTCCGCCAGGTGGTGCCTCGGCTCTCCTGGCAGCAGTCAGGGACCTGCCTGGAGCCCACAGCATCACCCGCACACCGTATCACCAGGCGCCATGTGAGTTGTCAGAGATGCTGAAGCCACGCCCTTCTGTTTGCACTTTTCTTACTAGAGTAAAACCGTTTCCTCGTGGTTTGGAGCCGTTAGCGGTTCCTGTTCCTTATCTCAGGGCCGTCAGGCCTTATTCATGGCACAGACCTGGTGAGTGGGCTCCCAGGCTCTGCAATGAGCCTGGTGGGGCTCTTGGGGAAAAAAAACTTCACATTCGTGTGAGCAGACACGTATCACAAGGACTTTGTTTGCTGAGCTATCAAGTGGAATTGTTCACATAATGTGGTGTGGGAAGTCTTTGTACGAGGACTGCCTCACAAAGAGCTTCAGGAGAGCGCCCCTGAAAATCATCCTGAAAGCTTTGGACTGTGCCCTACACAGAGTTACATGATGGTGTTTCATTGGAAAGTCTCAGCAGGAGCTGGAGCGATAGTCCAGCAGGTAGGGTGTTTGCCTGGCACGCAGCCGACCCGGGTTCAATCGCCGGCATCCTCTATGGTCCCCGAGCACTGCCAGGAGTCATTCCTGAGTGCACCCAGGAATAACCCCCTGAGTATTGCCTGTGTGACCCAAAACCCAAACAAACAAACAAACAAACAAAAAAAGAAAGCTCAGCATTATCTGAAGATGATTTAATTCTTGTGTTACAGATATTCCAACCTGTTTTTTCTTTTTGGCTTTTTGGTCACACTGGTAAGACTTAGGGGTTTCTCCTGGCTCTGCACTCAGGAATTGCTCCTGGCAGTGCTCGGGGGACCTTATGGGATGCCGGGGATCTAAGTGGGGTTGGCCACGTGCAAGGCAAACGCCCTCCCCACTTCTATAGTGGGGAGTCCTGACCCCCAACTCCCAATTTTTATATGCTGAATGTATTTGGATTTGTTTATCTAGGGGATGTGGTGTTTTGGTTTTGAGGATTTTTTTTTTGGCGGGTACCTGGAATCACCCTAGCAGTGCTGGGGGACCATATGGGATTCCAGAGTTCAAACCCAGGGTGGCCACGTGCAGGATAAGCACCGTAGCCCACCATACTACCCTTCTGGCCCTTTTTGTTATGGGGAACCCTGTACCGGTGGTGCTCAGGCTGATCCTGGCTTGCTGCTCAGGATCCCTCCTGGCCGTGCTCAGGGAGACATAAGTAAAGTGCCAGAAATTCAAACTGGGCTTGGCCGTGTGCAAGGCTCTGGCCCAGTGTTGAGATTATTTGAGTGGTTCCTGAAGGGACGTGCAGTGCCACGGATAGAACCAGGCCTCCCCTCCGTTGCCGGGAGAGTTGGTGCTGGGAGTTTGAGCCGCACCCAGCTGTGTCGGGGGCTTACTCCTGGCCGTGTGCTCAGGGATCGAACCCACGCAGGCCACATGTTGCAAGGTGGGTGCCTTGCCCACATCTCTGTTTCTCCAGCCCAGCTGTTTGATTTTTTTTTTTTTTTTGCTTTTTTTTGGGGGGTCACACCCGGCGATGCTCAGGGGTTACTCCTGGCTCTGCACTCAGGAATTACTCCTAGCGGTGCTCGGGGACTATATGGGATGCCGGGGATCGAGCCCGGGCCGGCCACGTGCAAGGCAAACGCCCTACCCGCTGGACTATCGCTCCGGCCCCGCTGTTTGATTTTTTTTTTTTCTTAAATTTTAGGGCGCAAGCATTGAACCCAGGACCTCACACCTGTGAGGCCAGTGCTCAGTCGCTGAGCTCTGCACTTCAGCCCCTCTGATTTTATATTTTCACTCTTACCAGATTCTACTTACATTTATTTTTCTCTTTTCAGTCTAAGTTCTGCCAGGAGTTGCTTCTGCTTGTGGTTATTGTCTTCCCCTGTCTGGTTTCATCCTTGTCGATTAGCTTGTTTCCATTCATAAATACCCACTCTGGCCGGAAGAAGGGCTCGCTGCTTCTGCTATTGCAGAAATCCCTTAGGAAAATTGGAGCTGGCTCACGTCGAAGTCTGGGACTTGTCCAGCCACTGCCAGCGCCGTCTCCTTCGTGGACACTTAGAATGTCTTGCCATAAGGTGCCTGGGGTCTCCGGGCCACCCAACGCAAGAACCTTGAGGCTGGGAAACATGGGAAGAGCCACGGCCCTGACGGAACCAGAACCAACCAGGTTGTGGGGTGTTGGGGCTTCGAGGCAGCGTGCGGCCCCCGCCATGCTCAGGCTTCCCTCTCTCCTCCAGAACGCCGCGACATGCCTGAGACCATCACGAGCCAGGACGCCGCCCCGCTTCCCCATCATCGCCAGCTGCACGCTGCTGGGGCTCTACCTCTTCTTCAAAGTAAGTCCTCCGCCTGCTGTGTGCCCTTTGCTTTAGAAATGGCTTGATTTCACTTATTCCCATCACAGGGATAATGCATGTTCACTTGTTTTTTTGAAGAGCAGGAAAAGATACTCTCCGCAGAGTCCACCACCCAGAGGCAAGCACTGTTGGTGCTTGATAATTCCCCATCCGCCTTTATTATTTTTTTTTCCTCCGAGTAGCTTTTTGTTTTGTTTTTGTGGTTTCGGTTTTGTTTTTGTTGTTTTTGTTTTTGTTTTTTTAATTTTGGTTTCATTGTACTGTGCGTGCGTATTGGGATGGGTTTATAGCTTGTGTCTCTGACATACTTCTATCATACTAATTGCCTTTTTTTGTTTGTTTGTTTTTTAATTTATCGAGGTTTATTTTCCCAATAAAAGTTACACAGGCTCAGTGTTGAAAACCTGGAAAACACAGACAAGTAAACAGGGAAAACCAGCAGTCCTCCAAAGCCCCACCCCAGAGACAGCCACAGGCTTCCTGCCGAGGTGTGTCCTCCGCTCTCGCGCACGGTTTCTCCTAGCTGTGCCCACGTGGTGTTTCGGTTCCGTGGCTGCTGTTCCCTCCGCACATTAACGACATCCTAAGCATTTTCTCATGTGACTGCAAAAATCTCCTTAAACTTTTTTTTTCTTTTTTTACGTATTCTCTAAGGCACTATATATGCCAAAACCTTAAAAGGACGAAAAAAAACCCCAGGGGGTGGGGGTGGCCTTGGTGGCGTGAGTGTCCTTCAGAATTTCCGCACGCCTGAGTATGATCCTGAGTAAAGCGCTATGTCTCGCTTTAGTTTTGGATTTTGCTTTTGTTTTGGTTCGTTTTGTTTTTTGTTTTTAGGCTATTAGTACATCCCAAGCACTTTCCTTCGTGGTCATTGAAATTTTCTCAGGATGCTCTTTTTTGTGGTCGTTGTTGTTTGGTTTTGTGCCGCTCCCAGCTTGGTGCTCAGGCAGCTCTCCTGGCATCGCTTGGGAGACGTGTGGTGCAGGTGCTGAACCTGGGCGTCCCACGTGCAGAGCTTTTACTCAGCTCCCTGAGCCATCTTCCAGGCCCCTCTAGGATGTCCTTAATTTGCATTGTAAGTACTTACGTCCTCGGGCCAGCACAATCGCACAGCAGGTCGGGTCTTGGCCGTGCATGCAGCTGACCCCAGGTTCAATCCCCAGCAGCAAGTGGTCTCCTAAGCACTGCCAGGAATGATCCCTGAGCGCAGAGCTAAGCCCCGGGTACTGATAGGTGTGACCCCAAGCCCAAAAGATACATTTTTAAATTTTAAATAATAAAAATTGAAATACATATCTTATACTGCAGTGGCTAGGGCACTGGCCTAGCATGCACCCAACCCAGATTCAATTCCTGGCAATTTGTGGTCCCCAGAGCATCAATAGGTATAGCCCTGGGGGGCTCCCCTAAGCACTCAGGGGTCACCCTGGAGGCCTCCTAGCACTTCAGGTGACCCAGGTATTCCTGTGACCATGACCTGACGAGCATTGCATCCCTAAGTCCTTGCTTTAAATCACTGACCCGGTTGGCCAAGAATTGTTGGTGGGTTCCTCCTGCTTTTGAGGGCCTTAAAAACATGGATACTGAGGCCGGAGCACTAGCACAGCAGGTAGGGCGTTTGCCTTGCACGTGGCCAACCCAGATTCAATCCCGGCATCCCATATGGTCCCCTGAGCAATGCCAGGAGTAATTCCTGAGGGCAGAGCCAGGAGTGCCCTGAGCATTGTCAGGTGTGACCCAAAAAAGCAAAAAGAAAAAAGGGATGCTTATGTCCATGGTTTCTAAGTTTTTTGACCCAGGCTCTGGAGCGATAGCACAGGTGTTAAGGTGCTTTGCTGTGCATGTACTAGACCCCTGTTCTATTTCCAGAGCCATGTGGTTTTGCCCATGCACTGACAGGAATGACCCTAAGCACCAGCTCTGGCCTAAATGTCTACCCCCAAAAAGTGGTTGTCAACCTAAATTCCTTTGGAATCGGTTTTGCATACATCTAAATCTTACGTTAAAGTTTAAAAGCTTTATATATATGTATCAATATATATGAGAATATATATATTGTGTATATATATACACAATATATATATTCTCATATATATTGATATTATATATTGTGTGTATATACACTATATATATTCTCATATATTGATATTTTATATATATACATTCTCGTGTGTGTGTGTGTGTGTGTGTGTGTGTGTGTGTGTGTGAGAATTTGCCTTGCACGGCCGGCCTGTGCTGGCCTGGGTTCTATCCCGGCATCCCATATGGTCCCCTGAGCACCGCCAGGAGTAATTCCTGAGTGCAGAGCCAAGAGGAACCCCTGAGCATTGCCGGGTGTGACCCCAAAAAAAAAGCCAAAAAAGAAAAAGAGATTGTCCTGGCACACACTCCCAGCCCTTACAGATCTGCTGACTCCCTGAATCACTGCTCCGTTTCCTGTTTCATTCATTGCAGTAACTCCTTCACAGTTGGATCAAAACTCCACCTTGTAACAGTTTCAGCAAATTCTTCCAAGTAGATGCACCGTGGCGGACTTACACAGCCCATTATCATTTTAATCAGAAAAAGTCATTCCAGTTTTAATTCTCTGACAGGAGAATACACCAAGGGGGCAGAGAGGTCTACAGTGGGCAGGGTGCTTGCTTTGCCCACCTGGGTTCGCTCCCCCAGCACCCCAGATGGCCCCCTGAGCCCCACCAGGAGTGATCCCTGAGCACCACTGGGTGTGGCCTAAAAACAGATGAAGCAGGAAAGAGCAGCGCAAGGGCCGAAGAATTAGCTCCGTGGGCTGATGCAGCCGCTGCATGCGGGAGCCCCGGGTTCCATCCCTTGGCCCGAGTGGCTGTCCAGGCACCGCCGAGAGCAGCCTCTGCAGCGTCACGTGTCACCCCCAGAACAAAAGAAAAGACTGTGCATCAAAGTGCTTTAGGTAGTCACTGGGTTTTTCCCCTCTTTTTCCTGGGTAAAGAGTTGCATTTCTCTTACTGACTCGTGCGTCCATCGGTCCATGCTCGATTCTCCCTCATCACCCAGGCCCACCTCACCCTCAGCTTCATTTCCTTCCCACCAGAGACCCCTGCTCGACAGCGTTTGGTTGTGTCCTCAGCTGTGTGTCTCCTGGTAACATCAGTGGTGTTGGTGTGTCCCTGTGCGCTGGGCCAGAGTCTGCTTTCCCGAGTCCAAGTGTGCTGTGTCTGCCTGTTCCCTTGTCCTCGGCCCGGCCCCCTGCGTTCTCCGTCTGGCTCTTTGGACGCCAGGCCCATTGCCTCTGACTTGGCTCTCAGCAGGGCCTTCTCAAGTCTGTGCCAAGTGCTAGCAGTGTACACCTGAGCCCTGGCCGCAGAACCTTCTCATATTTGTATTGCTTCAGGGCATTTCTTGCAACAGGATCCCCCAAAAGAATTTCTGGCAACTGGGGCCAAAGAAATTGTTCAGCAAGTAGGGTGCTTACCTTGCACGGAGCTGACCCAAGTTCAATCCCTGACTTCCCCTGTGGTCTCTTGAGTACCACGAGGAGTGATTCCTGAGTGCAGAGCTAGCAGTAACCCTGAGCTCTGTCGGATGTGTTCCAAAACCCACCCCTACCCAAAAAAAAAGAACTTGTGTCAGCTGATGTGAGCATTGTACCTGAGGCAGGCGAGTCCTCTCAATCAGTCCGGCCTCCAGACAGGAGCAGCCCAGCCTATCTGTGGGTAGGACATAGCACCTGCCGCTCCTGGCCGCCCTCTGAGCCTTCTGAAAGACAGTCGCCCGCAAAGCACAGCCACCACGTCCTAAAGGACCAGCCGCCCTGCAAAGCACAGCCACCACGTCCTAAAGGACCAGCCGCCCCGCAAAGCACAGCCAGTACGTCCTAAAGGACCAGCCGCCCTGCAAAGCACAGCCACCACGTCCTAAAGGACCAGCCGCCCATAAAGCACAGCCACCATGTCCTAAAGGACCAGCCGCCCTGCAAAGCACAGCCACCACATCTTAAAGGACCAGCCTCCCTGCAAAGCACAGCCACCACGTCCTAAAGGACCAGCCGCCCTGCAAAGCACAGCCACCACATCCTTAAGGACCAGCCGCCCGCAAAGCACAGCCACCACGTCCTAAAGGACCAGCCGTCCCATAAAGCACAACCACCACGTCCTAAAGGACCAGCCTCCCTGCAAAGCACAGCCACCACATCCTAAAGGACCAGCCGCCCTGCAAAGCACAGCCACCACGTCCTAAAGGACCAGCCTGCACCTGGGGCACTCTGTGTCGTGGCGGCCCCTTCCTGGCCTGAACGAGGCACTGAAGTTTGTGACGTAACTTCCTCACAATATAAAGCAGATTGTTGGCGCAGAGACGTAGCAAACAGTGGTGCTTGGCCCCGGTTCCATATTCAGCACTGCTGGCCCCACCAAGGACCCCTGGTGTGGTGGTCCAAAAGGAAAGAAAACCTAACTCCCACAACTTAAGACACATAAGAGGAAGAAGGTAGAGTAGAACAAACCATGAAAATAGGATCCAGGAGCCGGAGTGATAGCACAGCAGGCAGAGCGTTTGCTTTGCATACCGCCAACCTGGGTTCAGTCTCCAGCCTCCCGTGTGGTTCCCGAGCCCCGCCAGGGCTCATTTCCTGAGTGCAGAGCCAGAAGTAACACCCCTGAGCATCATCATCATAGTAAAATAAAGTGAGACCAAACAAGACGCCTTGGGTGAGGGCCGTCTCCCGACCCCATGTTCCAAAGATGTGTGCTTCCCGCCCCGCCCCAGCTGCTTCTGATACAACCGTGGCTCTGCCTTCCTTGCGGCCAAAGCACAAAGAAATGAGAGCCTTGGGCTCAGCTGTGCTCACCAGACAGGCCAACCCTGTTCCACAGACACTGAGAGTCTGCTGCTGCGTCATCAGCAAAACCCGCCCACGCGCCTGAGAAACAGGCACCCGTCCCCTTCTGGCCTGTCCACTGACCTTCCCTGCAACGAGCCAGGGGACTGGATGCAGACTCCTTCCCACCTCCAGCGATACCTAGTTAAGTGGCGGAGACTGACTCCAAGCAGATGATCCCGGGATCTGATGGGAAGTGAAGGTCCGACTGCAGGGCCAGGAAAGGAGAAGGCCCCCTGGAGTGAGCCGTGATGCCCGCCACAGCCCACCCCACACAGCAGCGCCTCCTTCAGCCCAGGGTCCCCCAGCCCTTTTCCTTCCTGCTCTTCTCGGCCTCCACCAGCGCTGAGCACTGCCCTCAGCTCCCACTTGAGAAGGGAACTGGGCTCCAGCCCCTGACTTCAGGTCCCTGTACCCTAGTTCTGGCCTTGCCTCTGCCCAGCGGTGCGGAGCGCACACACCTGTCCCTGCCCGGCTGTACCCTAGTTCTGGCCTTGCCTCTGCCCAGTGGTGCGGGCGCACACACCTGTCCCTCCCGGGGCCGCCTGCTTCGCCACAGCAGACAGGTGGCCTCTCGGGCATCGCATCACGTCGCAGCCTCCCTCTCCCTACACGTCCCTCCGGTACTGCCCGTCTCATCCCGGTGCCTCTCTGCCCCCTCTCGCCTCTGTTTTGCCTCAGCTCCAGCCTCCCTCTGGGCTGCACCCGTCTGCACTCGCCTCAGGACCCTTCCTGCCGTCCAGGATACTCCCCCTGACCGCTGCACGTCCAGAGGGCAGTAAATGTCCTCCAGCAGGCTTCCCCTGGCTGGCCGCTCTCCCCCTGTTCCTCCCCTGCCCCTCGTGTCTGTCTGGTCTCCACGGCCCTCCAGATGGTCCGTGGTGGGCGAAGGCCCTCTGATGTTTTTTCTCCGTCACTGGTGCTCACGCGCCGGGAGGCTGAGGCCCCTTCCGCTCCTTCCCTGGGCCTTGCCCGTGGAGAGCACATAGAAAGGGGTCAGGAAATGCCGAGCCACAGCACAGTGGGGAGGGCTTAAATGCAACCGACCGGGTTCGAGCCCCAGCATCTCATCAGTTCCCCTGAGCGCCTCCGGGAGTGATCCCTGAGCAGAGAGCTAGGAGTAGGCCCTAGCAGCACCAGTTGCGGCCCCAAAACCACAGCAGACTGAAAGCAAGTGAATTTCTGAGGGGAGGAGCGTGTCAGGGAAAGCGACTGAGCGGAGACCTGAGCGGAGAAGGAAAGGGCCGCCCAGCACTGCCGCAGAGCAGGTGTGCGACTGCTGGTGCAGGGGCTGGTGGCCCTGGCGAGGCCCGCCCACAGGGCAGCGTGGCGCATGGACACAAGACCAGAGAGAGCGGGGTGGGGACCCCGGCAAGGCTGTGGCTGCCGGGTGCAGGAGCACGGGCACGCCCCTGGAGAGCCTGCAGGTGGGGGACCCCCACGCAGTCGCTCCCCTGCTCCACCTGCCAGCAGCGTCTCCCCACACCCCCAGCACAGCACGCCTGTCCCTCCTCGTGAGACACCGTCAGTGGCGACAGTCGGAAGATGACCCAGCAGAGGTGGGGCGCCGGAGCGGGTGGGTGTTGCCGTCCCTGGAGCGCTGCGAGAGAGTCTCGTCCGCCTAGGCCGCAGGAGCAGGCGTCGGGCCCTGCAGACGTGACCGCAGCAGGCACTGCCCAGAGAGCTTGTGTCTCAGGGTACCCGGAGCGAGGCGGCCACTGTCGGGCCCTCCCTGGATTCCGAGCAAGGAGAAGGAGATGGAGAAGAGTGTTTCCTGGGCTGCAGAAGACTCGGGACTCGGAAGTGCAGCCCCCACACCCTCCAGTGAGCACGGACACGCTGGCGCCTGCCCCGGCCCTGGAGCCGCAGAGTGCAGGCTGCGAGTCCTCGGAGAGCAGCGTCTGAAAGCTTGAGGTTCCATCCCCACCCCGCCCCGTGGCCACTGAAGCTAGAAGGGCCCCGGGACTGTCTGAGACCGTTCCCCACTTCAGCTGAGGCAGCTCCGAAGGTGAGGCCCCCTGCACGTAGCCTCTGATTTGCCCAGCACCGCAGATGGCGCTCCAGGGGTCACCCTGAGTGTGCTCACCCTCGGGAGCCAGGAATAGCCCAGAGCACCACCCGGTGTGACTGGGACCCTTCGCTTCTCCCCACCACCACCCCCAAAAAATAGAAGAGAAAGGGACGTGCCAGTTTCCTGGTGGCCTGACTTGCTGTTTCTCTTTGTATTTCCACTGCAGATCTTCTCCCAGGAGTACATCAACCTTTTGCTGTCCATGTATTTCTTCGTGCTGGGAATCCTGGCCCTGTCCCACACCATCAGGTCAGAAGGCGCCTCTGCAGCGTTCGGGCCGTGTTCTCGGGAGCAGGGAGGGGGCCTTGGGGGGAGCCCACATCTCTGCTGGCCGTCACGGCCAAGTTTGACTCCTGGCTGCCAGAGACCCGGTCAGGGACTCTTGCCCCGTGTCACACTGTAGGTGACCTGTAACCTCTCCGGGTCAGTTTTCCCCAGGAGCCGGGTGAGAGTAGCCAGGGGCTTCTGTCCCTGTCCACGCAGGGAGCGGTGAGGCGAAGGCAGTGAGGCCATCTCAGTGCTGAAACAGGCGATGCTGCTGCCCCCAGCAGGTGCCCTCACCCCCTGCCGTGCCAGGTGGGAGTCCGCAGAGCGGGCCGTGGGACTTGACCTCCTGAGCCAGAGTCCTGGTAGCCCCAAGAGCTCTCTCTGGCGCTCGCTGCCTCGCCTGAATGTGGGGGTCCCAGGGTGCTGTCCACGTGGAAAGCTTGGGCCTAGTGCCCGGTGCTTTGTGTGCTGCGTGGACTGCACTGTGTCAGGCTGGAAAACGGGCTCAGAGAGGTTAAGAAACCGGCTAGGGTCACGCAGCATGCTCTCCTCCCAGCTGCCCTGCTCCGACACGGGCCGGCGTGGAGTTCAGTGGGGGCACACAGTCTGGGCCAGGGGTCCTCGGTGCCCCCACCGCTGCCCCTTAGGCCTGTCCTCTGGTGCTGTGAGCATCCGGCCTCCCTCGCCTCGCCACATCGCAGTTGCGGCCCCGCCCTCGCCTTTGACCACAGAGTGTCCCAGCACGTTTCTTCTGGCTCCTCGAGCTGGTGTGTGATCGAGAACCAAAGGTGGCCCACGAGGCCAGCAGCACAGCAGGGGAAGAACCTGCAAGGAGGGGCTGCAGGTGGAAGCTGGCTCCAAGGGCCGGGAGAGCGGGAGGGGGTGGAGCAGCTCTGAGAGCCAATGGGAAGGAGGCTGAGTGCCGGGTGGGCGTGGCCTCGCTCGCACAAGCTGCAGGTCAGTGCCATGGTCAAGAACGTGGACTCGGGCTGGAGTGATAGTCAGCGGTAGGGCGCTTGCCTTGCGCATGACCGACTCAGGTTCAATCCCCGGCATCCCATATGGTCCCCCAAGTATCGCCAGGAGTAATTCTTCAGTGCAGAGCCAGGAGAAACCCCTGAGCATCGCCGGGTGTGACCTGAGAGGAAAAATAAATAAATAACTAAAGATCGTCAGTATTCTTAAAAAAAAAAAAAATGTGGGGCCGGAGCGATAGCCCAGCGGGTAGGGCGTTTGCCTTGCACGAGCCGGCCTGTGCCGGCCTGGGTTCGATCCCCGGCATCCCATATGGTCCCCCGAGCACCACCAGGAGTGATTCCTGAGTGCAGAGCCAGGAGTAACCCCTGAGCATTGCCGGGTGTGACCCAAAAAGCAAAAAAAAAAAAAAAATGTGGACTCAAAGCCAGACCACTCCCAGCCCGCAGACGCAGTGTGGCCCCGCCAGCACTCCAAATCCGGACAGCCGCTTCTTCACCTGTGGGTGGAGGGGCCGGTCGGGAGAGAACTCCGAAGGCCAAGCGCGTCTTTAGCTTGCTGTAGCCCCAGGCCCCACTCAGCTTCTTCTGACTCGCCAAGCCCCCGCCAGGAACACCCCTCAAGCACCGTCAGAAACTAAGGGGGAGGCATGATACCGGCCGGAGCAGTAGTACAGCAGGGAGGGCGTTTGCCCAGTTCAGTCCCTAGCCCCCGTAGGCTCCCCCAGGCACCACCAGGAGTGATTCCTGAGTGCAGCAGAGCCAGGAGTAACCCCAGAGCACTGCTGGGTGTGTCCCCAGGGCCCCATTGGGTCCCCCACCCCCAAAATGAGCATGAGGCTCCGGCAGACGTCTCCCTTAAGGGGAGGATGAGATGAGGAGTAGTGGGGTGCTGGGGCGGGGCCAGCTCTCCTGAGGCTGTGGGTGGCCAGTGGGCACTGGGGCGGGGCCAGCTCTCCTGAGGCTGTGGGTGGCCAGTGGGTGCTGGGGCGGGGGCCAGCTCTCCTGAGGCTGTGGGTGGCCAGTGGGGTGCTGGCGCGGGGGCCAGCTCTCCTGAGGCTGTGGGTGGCCAGTGGGTGCTGGGGCGGGGCCAGCTCTCCTGAGGCTGTGGGTGGCCAGTGGGTGCTGGCGCGGGGGCCAGCTCTCCTGAGGCTGTGGGTGGCCAGTGGGGTGCGGGGCGGGGCCAGCTCTCCTGAGGCTGGGGGTGGCCAGTGGGTGCTGGGGCCAGCTCTCCTGAGGCTGGGGTGGCCAGTGGGGTGCGGGGCGGGGGCCAGCTCTCCTGAGGCTGGGGGTAGCCAGTGGGGTGCGGGGCCAGCTCTCCTGAGGCTGGGGGTGGCCAGTGGGTGCTGGCGCGGGGCCAGCTCTCCTGAGGCTGTGGGTGGCCAGTGGGGTGCTGGGGCGGGGCCAGCTCTCCTGAGGCTGTGGGTGGCCAGTGGGTGCTGGGGCGGGGCCAGCTCTCCTGAGGCTGTGGGTAGCCAGTGGGGTGCGGGGGCCAGCTCTCCTGAGGCTGTGGGTGGCCAGTGGGTGCTGGGGCGGGGGCCAGCTCTCCTGAGGCTGTGGGTGGCCAGTGGGTGCTGGGGCGGGGCCAGCTCTCCTGAGGCTGTGGGTGGCCAGTGGGTGCTGGGGCGGGGGCCAGCTCTCCTGAGGCTGTGGGTGGCCAGTGGGGTGCTGGGGCGGGGCCAGCTCTCCTGAGGCTGTGGGTGGCCAGTGGGTGCTGGGGCGGGGCCAGCTCTCCTGAGGCTGTGGGTGGCCAGTGGGGTGCTGGGGTGGGGCCAGCTCTCCTGAGGCTGTGGGTGGCCAGTGGGTGCTGGGGCGGGGGCCAGCTCTCCTGAGGCTGTGGGTGGCCAGTGGGGGTGCTGGGGCGGGGCCAGCTCTCCTGAGGCTGGTGGGTGGCCAGTGGGGTGCTGGGGCGGGGGCCAGCTCTCCTGAGGCTGTGGGTGGCCAGCCTGGAGCTCTTCCCTCTCCACCTCTTCCCTGTCGTCTCCTGCCACCGCGCCCGCTGAATTCCCTTCTGGCCTCAGCGAGTGAGTGCCTGTCCAGTCCCCTGCCACGCCTGATGTGCTCAGGGCTGTTCTCCAAGCAGGGCCTTTCCTTCCCATAGTGATTAGAATACCCCAGCTCTAGCCCACCTACCCTGCGGAGCCCTGGGACCCCGATCTCTGCGGCCCAGCCCCACTCAGTGAGAGCCCAGACAGTTCTCACCTTTACTGAGGATTTTTTGTTTTCATTTATTTATTTTTATTTTTGGGTCACACTCAGCAGTGTTCAGGGGTTACTCCTGGTGGTGCTCGGGGATCATATGGGATGCTGGCATCAAACCTGGGTGAGATGCGTGCCAGGCAAATGCCCTACTCCCTCTGTGCTGTTGCTCCAGCCCATACTGAGGGTTTTTTGTTGTTGTGTTAAACTCTGCAAGAGAGATCTCCTCCTGTTGTTTCCTTTTGGTAGGGAGTTGTTTTGGGCGTTGTTGTTTTTGCAGGGGTGGCCATGCTGGTCAGTGCTTTGGTGCTTACTCCTAGCTCTGTGCTCAGGAACACTCCTGGCAAGGCTCAGGTACCTTATAGGATACCAGGGATCAAACCCATCAACCACATTTTTAGCCAGCTTGGAATTTTGATCATAGACATTATCAACACAGAACAAACCAGTAGCACTAAGAACTGTACTTGATAAAATTTGATACTACCAGGCCAGAGAGATGGTACAGTGGATAGGTGCTTGCACATGGCCGACAACCAGGTTTGAGTCCTATCACCTGCTACAGTCCTGGAGCGCCATTAGGAGACATCCCTGAGCCCAGAGCCTGGAGCACTGCAGGGTGTAGCACAGAAGCAAAAAAATACACAAAAGTCTGCTATGTTAGTAGAGTTTTGGTGAGCTGTTTGTTTACAAACCTAGCGCAGACCTTCCTCCAGAGCCACACGTGGTAGAGGACCGGAGACAGGGAGATCAGGGCCCAGAGGGGCCAGGGGCCCCAGGCTGGTCACGACTCATGGAGCCCAGGTCTGCCAGCCACATTTCGGCGAGGCACAGGGCAGCAGAGCCGAGAGGCTGGTCAGCCGCGCTCTCCATGGCAGCAAGAGCTGAGCCCGAGGACCCGGGCCATAGCACAGTGGGGCGGCGCTCACCTTGCATACAGCCAGCCTGGGTTCGGTCTGCAACACCCCCATAGCCCCTGAGAGCTCGGATCCTTCTCCCTCTCACCCGCTTCAGGCCTCTCTGGAACTCTGCTGTACCCGGGGCCATGGCCTGCCTGGCTGCCGTCACCTTGCCCCCTGGCGCCAAGCCTCCAAGCCCCAGCCAGAATCCTTGCTGCCAAATTTACCTGAGCATCTTGTCGTGCCCTTTGAGCTCGCCCTCTCTCCTTCAGCTGACCTTTTCGAGCCAGCGGGACCTACATCATGGTTCCTTTGCCCACGCCTCCACTCCCAGCCTGCAGGGAAAGGCTCTAGGCTGTGGTTTCAGGGAAGAGTGACCTTGAGTTCTGACTGGCACCACCAGGAGCCAGGAAGAGGCCACTGGACGCAGGAACCAGAGGCAGCCAGCAGGGACCAAGTGTTCCCGCTGCAGGGCATGAGGTGCAGAGCTGGGACCCCACAGTGTCCTCAGCTCAGAGGCTGCCTGCCTGAAGCTGAAGCTGCCCTTACCAGTGCCAGGGGGGCGGGAGCTCTGAGGCCTTTGAGAATGAGAAGACCCTGGCGTGGCCACCTTTCCTATAAGGGAGGCGGTCACAGTAGCACACAAGGCCCTTCCGGAGTCCAGGCGCTGCTGGTCTAGCAGCAAAGCCCATCTGGAAGAAGCAGGCGTGGAGGCCAAGTGGCTCGGCTGCTCCCGTCGCTGTCCACCACGCGCTGTGACTCTGCCCTCCCGGAGAACACTGCAGACAGGACCGGAAAGTGACTTCCGGGCTGAGCAATAGCCCGGTGCCTCCTCATATACGGCCAACCGGGCTTGATCCCCAGCACCCTGGAGCATCCCCGGCACCAGGAGTCATTCCTGAGTGCAGAGCCAGGGACTAAGCCCTGAGCACCACTGGGTATGGCTCAGAAGCAAAAAGTCAGTCAAAGTGACTTCCAACCCCGTGGTTCCTTCCCGTCTCTGCCTCCCACCTTGGGGCCGCCTGGCCTTAAGCCCCATCCCCGCAGCACATTCCTGCCTGGGATTGGTTGTTTGGCAAGTGGAGGACTGAGGCCCAGACTCTTCTTTTCCCGAGGCGCACAGGGGAGTTCTTGGATCCCCTCCACTGCCCGCCAGCCGCCTCCGTCTGCCTGCTGGTGGGGAACGACCCCTCGGGTCTGCCGAGTCACTGCCGCTCCCTTCTGCTAAGGCCGTGCACCGATGGAAGCTCTTGCCCACACCCTGCTTTGTGGGTCCAGGCCTGGCCTGAGCTTGCACCCCCAGCCCCTGTCTCCATCTCCACAGCAGGGTGCGGCCTCTGCACAGGTACAGCTGAGGAGCCCCCGCCCCAGCCACTGGGCTGAACAGCCACAGGGCTGGGCCCCTGGAGCTTGTCAGTCATTTCCCCAGCCCTGCTGCCCTGCCACTAACCCGGAAAGGTGATCCTGCAAAGAAAGTCAGTGCCAGGCCCGGTCAGGGTCGCGGTATTGAGTCATCAGCCCGGATCAGCAGGGGCCTGGTGGGAAGAGGGAATTGTGATTCACCTGCCCGTCGGTGCCGTCCGATAAAACGCCTCTAAGGGGGCAGGGGCAGGGAGGCAGGACTTGAGAGGCTCAGGCACAGCCTGGGAATAGCACGCTTTCTGGCAGGGAAGATGCCCACAGCGGCGCATGCACCAGGCTTCAGGGTCCGTGGCCGCCTGAGGACCCGCGTGCGTCACAGCTCCTCCGTCTGGGCTCTGTGTGTCTTGGCTGATGACGGAACCGAGAGGCGGCTCCGAGGCCTGCGGTCGTGTCCCCCCTCGGGATCCCGGCTCCCTCTCTGACCTGGGGCTGCCGCAAGACCCTCTGCAGATCTCTGTTTCCTGGCCTGTGAGTGGGGTCGTGAGCACTTGGCCACTGTGTCAGGCTGGGTTTGTATCCCCAGCTCTGTTTACTGACATGCTTTGTTTTTCCTTCCAGCCCCTTCATGAATAAGTTTTTTCCAGCCAACTTCCCAAACCGACAGTACCAGCTGCTTTTCACACAGGGCTCCGGGAGAACAAAGAAGGTCAGTGCTGCCGCTAGCCAGGGAAGTTGGGATGGCAGGGTCACCTCGAGTCCACCGTCCGACTCCACCTGCACCCCGATTCTGGGCTGGTACCTTTCCATCTGCAAACCTTGGCGGTCTTTGGGGAGTTTTCTTCGTCTGTGATGTGAAACGAGGGAGACCCAGTTTCTCCCTCAGAGCATGTTGTTAGGACTCTATGAGGAGGGAGAGCCTGTATCCTGGCGCCTGTAAGCGCGTGAGAAAGGGGCTGGCATGGGGCCAGGGAGGCAGCGGTTCATCCCCGGGACCCCTTGCTCTGCAGCACCCCTAGGAGTAGCCCCTGGGCACCACCGGGTTGGGAGGCCATCATGAACAGGTCATTTTGGAGGGGGTTTGCTTTTTGGGTTACACCTGGCGATGCTCAGGGGTTACTCCTGGCTCTGCACTTAGGAATTACCCCTGGCGGTGCTCGGGGCACCAGATGGGATGTCGGGGATCGAACCCGGGCTGACTGTGCTCGGCAAGTGCCCTAGCCGCTGTGCTGTCGCTCGCGCCCCTTGTGAACAGTTTGTGTCTTGCCTATTTTTTGTGGTGGTTGCTCCCCCACTGGGTTGCGCAGCCTTTTGTATGAGACTGAATGTGGTACTGGGGTTCAACCCCTCCTTGGTCTGCACACCGTCGCGGGACCACATCCCCAGCCAGGTCTTACGGCTGCTGCGCAAAACAGGCTGGAGGTGCGGCTCTCCCCTAGAGCTCGTGTTTCACGTGCTCACCCTGAGTCCAGTCCCGGCTCCAGGACATAGAGAGAAAAGGAAATGAAGACCCTGGGAATCGGGCGCGCCTGGGCCTGGGGCTGGTGAGGGTGCGGGTCTCTCTCAGTGCTGTGGGGACTGTGAGTGACCTGACCGAGGGAAAGCGGTCACCACCAGTCAGCAACGGTGACCAGGACTCAGCGGTGCCCCAAGTTTGATCCCCAGAAACACATGGTCCCCAGGACCCGCAAGATGTCCCTGGTGATTTCCGCCCCAGCATCCCCAGGAGTGTTCTTTAAATGGAAAACCTGCGGGGGTTGTGCTCTGACATGTGATGTGAGGCGGCTCTGATGGGTGGCATCAGCGTGACCACACAGAGGTGGCTGGGGTGTGGTCAGCCAGACGTGCTGGCCACTGTGTTTTGTTTGTTTTGTTTGCTTTTTGGGTCGTACCCAGCAATGCTCAGGGGGTTACTCCTGCCTCTGCACTCAGGAATTATTTTATGGGATGCCGGGATTAAACCCTGGTCAGCTGCCTGCAAGGCACACGCCCTACCCTTTGTACTATCGCTCTGGCCCCTGCTGGCATTTTTCAATAGTGCATTTCTCTCTCTCTCTCTCTCTCTCTCTCTCTCTCTCTCTCTCTCTCTCTCTCTCTCTCTCTCTCTCTCTCTCTCTCTCGCTCTCGCTCTTGCTCTTTTTTTGCTTTTTTTTGGGGGTCACACCCGGCGATGCTCAGGGGTTACTCCTGGCTCTGCACTCAGGAATTACTCCTGGCAGTGCTCGGGGGACCATATGGGATGCCTGGGATTGAACCCGGCCGGCACAGGCCGGCCGCGTGCAAGGCAAACGCCCTACCCGCTGGGCTATCGCTCCGGCCCCATCTCGCTCTCGCTCTTGCTCTCGCTCTCACGCGTTTGAGTCGGAGCTTGTGACGATCATGCTCTGGAGTGCCTGGCACATACTAGTTTCATGTGGCGACTACAGAATCTTTGGGGGCCCTGGTACCTAGGTCTGATGTTCTGCACACACAGCCCCGGATCCTCGCTGGACTGTCCAGCCAGCTGGAGGGAGGGGCTACTGTACTGTGGCCCTTTAGCCCCGGGAAGTGTGGAAAATGTGGTCCTGAGCTGGCTGTGTCCTCCTCACAGTCCTCAGGGTGCCGCCCACAGCAAAGACCAGAGTAGTGCCAGGGGCCCAAGAGATAGCACAGCAGGTATTTGTCTGGTAGACGCTCGGCTGGGGTTCATCCCCAGCACCCCATGTGGTCCCCGAGCACCTTCAGGAGTGATCCCTGGGCACAGAGCCAGGCGTAAGCCCCGAGCACTGCCAGGTGTGGCCAACAAGAGCGGAAGTGACGCCAGACAGCAGCTCCCGGAATCCCGAAGTGCCCGGCCAAGCGCCGAGAGTTGGGCCTCCACAGGACTTGCCTAGGAGCCACTGGGCCCTCCCTGCTCACCACACCCTTCCTCAGCTGCCAGCACCTCCCTCCTGCGTCATCCGCTGGGTGGCAAGCAGCCTTCTGGCTTCCCGGGCTCCCCTCACACAGGTGAGGAAGCCGCCTCCCCAGGGCAGCCCCCCCAGCCCCCCGAGTCAGGCCCTTCTCTGGGAGGAGATGGGGGGCCCTGGGCTGGCCCGTGAGCACCCTAGCTCGTGGCCTGTGCGGTGCCCACAGCCATGCCCTCCACCGGGGCTGAGAGGGTGAGAGGGGCAGCCTTGGCTGGCCGGGAGTGGACTTACCTGGCCTCTCTGCCCAGAGATCATCAATTACGAGTTCGACACCAAGGACCTGGTGTTGCCTGGGCCTGAGCAGCGTCGTGGGCGTCTGGTACCTGCTGAGGAAGGTGAGTGGGGTGAGGGGCCGGAGAGTGGGTAGGGTCCCCGGGGTGCACGGAGGCCCTGGCCTCACTGCCCTCTCCCCAGCACTGGATCGCCAACAACCTGTTCGGCCTGGCCTTCTCCCTCAACGGGGTGGAGCTCCTGCACCTCAACAATGTCAGCACCGGCTGCATCCCTCCTGGGCGGACTCTTCATCTACGGCGTCTTCTGGGTGAGTCTGGCCCCTTCCCCAGCCCTCCCTCGGACTCTGCCTCGGCCCACCCAGACTGTCCACCCCTGGGTGGGCTCGGGCTCGTCTGGGGACAGATGGTGCAGGGGTAGCAGGTGCTGAGACCGGAGGGAGCAGCCCAGGGGAAGGACAGAGGTCCAGGCCCCTGTCCCCGGGGAGCCCTCTGCTCCCTGGATTCCAACCGCTGAGAACACACGAGCAGGCCGGGTGGCCCAAGAGCATCACGTCGGCTCTGCCCAGCTGCCTGAGGTCCCCTGCGGTGGCACATCAGGAAGCCCAGGGCCCCGCTGCCTTCGGCCTCACCCTCTCATCCTCCTCACAGGTGTTTGGCACCAATGTGATGGTGACCGTCGCCAAGTCCTTTGAGGCGCCGATAAAATGTGAGTCACTGCCCCATGGTCAGCTCCAGCCCCGTGGTGCTCAGACACCGCCTTCTCTCTTCTGCCTCTGAACTTCGCCTCCACTGTAGCCACTGGCCAAGGCCCCAGCCAGCGGTTCCAGTGCTGTGGGGTGAGCGGGAAGGGAGCCGCCACAGACAAGGGGTGTCCGGCCCTGCCCGAGGCGGACGGGAGGGTGTCACCAGGCCTCCCCACTCGTATGGGTCTTCAGTGGCCGCTGTTCCCGGGTTTCAGAAAGCCCAACTCTGCACTGGTTCCCACACTCCCTGCCGGGCGTCTCAGGATGAGTCCACGGCCTCTGAGGTCAGCGAGGCCCAGCGTCCTCACTGTCCTGCCGCAGCCCTGCGGGTGAGGCAAGACGGGGCCGGAGGGATCTGGTCTTTGATCAGAGGAGGTTTCCCCACAGGTCCGCTCCCAATCCCAGATCCCGGGACCAGAGACAAAGAGTCACGGGGCCCTGGTGGCAGGCGTGGAAGGGTGGCGGGAAGGTGTTGTCGGGAGCACGGGCTGCGTGGCAGCAGCAAGTGTGCCTGGTCTCGCTCTGCCACAGCCCCTCCGAACTGTGGGGTCCTCGCTCAGCCCCGCACCACGCATCCGCATCCCCTGGGGAGCCTGCCCCAGCCGGCCACACTCGGGTTGAATTGGTGAAGGCAGGGGGAAACCATTCCGGGCATGGCGGTCACTGAACCTCCCGCAGTAGATGGGGTTGAAGCTGTTGTACCCATTTGACAGGTGAGCAGCCTAAGGCAGAGCCATTAAGCAGCCTCTTTGCAGCCACAGCAGGGCCTGAAACCCTGAGGTGACTCACTCCGCTGCTCCCAGGACCGTATGTACATGGCCTCATGCTAAGTAGATCTAGAGATTGGGGCCTGACCCGAGTTCTTTTTTTTTTTTTTTTTTTTTTTGCTTTTTGGGTCACACCTGGCGTGCTCAGGGTTACTCCTGGCTCTGCACTCAAGAATTACTCCCTTGCTGTGCTCGGGGGACCATATGGGATGCCGGGGATCAAACCCGGTCGGCTGCATGCAAGGCAAACACCCCTACCGCTGCGCTATCGCTCTGGTCCCCTGACCTGGGTTCAATCCTCGGCATCCCATATGGTCCCCCGAGCACCGCCAGGAGTAATCCCTGAGTGCAGAGCCAGGAGTAACCCCTGAGCATTGCGGGATGACCCAAAAAAGAAAAAAAAAAAGATCTAGAGACATTTTTCTCCTTCTGTGTGTCTGAACTTGCCCACCAGCAGAGTCTTCTGAGGGAGGGCTGGGAGCAAGGACCCTGCAGGTGCGTGGCCCTTTCCTCCTGTGGTGGGTCCAGAAAGAAGCCAGGCTCCCCAACCTCAGAAGAGAGCCCACCCTGTCTGTACCCCGTCTTGGTGAACCTGAGCGGGGGTGGGGGGAAGGCTGTTAGGTGTCAGTGTTGCGTGGACGTGTTTCTCATGGATTCTGAGCCTTACGGGCTGGTCCCAGGGGTGGTGCCCATCGCTCGGCAGGTCCAGTGACCTAGTGAGCTACAGCTCGCTGGCAGCTGTCAGCTCCTGGCCTCGGTGCTCCTGGACTCTTCCCTCTCACCGGCCCTGCTTCCCTGCGGCCTGCCCACATCCTGCCCCATCCCTCACCCTGCCCAGAAATAGCCATGTGCGTCCAGACCAGCAGAGAGGGATACTGGGGTCAGCGGGGGTGGGCTCTAGCCAGCCTCTCTCATTCCTGCCCTTCCCTGCAGTGGTGTTTCCCCCAGGACCTGCTGGAAAGGGCCTGGGCCGACAACTTCGCCATGCTGGGACTCGGAGACATCGTCATTCCAGGTGACTGGGAAGGGTGGGGCCCAGAGCCGCGGCTGACGTTGGTCCCCATGCAGGAGGGAGGAACGGGCCAGGGTTAGGCTGGTGCGGCTGACGTTGGTCCCCATGCAGGAGGGAGGGAACGGACCAGGACTAGGCTGGTGCGGCTGGCGTTGGTCCCCATGCAAGAGGGAGGGAACGGGCCAGGGTTAGGCTGGTGCAGCTGACGTTGGTCCCCATGCAGGAGGGAGGGAACGGGCCAGGGTTAGGCTGGTGCGGCTGATGTTGGTCCCCATGCAGGAGGGAGGGGAACGGGCCAGGGGTTAGGCTGGTGCGGCTGACGTTGGTCCCCATGCAGGAGGGAGGAGCGGGCCAGGGTTAGGCTGGTGCAGCTGACGTTGGTCCCCATGCAGGAGGGAGGGAACGGGCCAGGGTTAGGCTGGTGCGGCTGATGTTGGTCCCCATGCAGGAGGGAGGGAACGGGCCAGGGTTAGGCTGGTGCGGCTGGCGTTGGTCCCCATGCAGGAGGGAGGGAACGGGCCAGGACTAGGCTGGTGCGGCTGGCGTTGGTCCCCATGCAGGAGGGAGGGGAACGGGCCAGGGTTAGGCTGGTGATTCCACACCGCCTGCTTTGGCTCCACCTGCTTTGGTGAAAGAGTCCCAGGCACATGCCAGGCCCCGAGTTGGACGTGGAGGGGCTGCGTCAAAGCCGACAGTCCCCACCAAGATTAGAATTTGCTTAGGTTGCAGCTCCTGAGCACACCCAGCCGCTCTCACACCAGCCCACTGATGTGTCCCAGCGGTACGAAGAATAACACATACCAGAGCACATGCCTGCCTGTGGGCTCCTGGGTCTGCCAGGCGTGCAGGGGCACACGTGGGGCTCACCGGCTCCTCTCCACTAGCCTCCCCTGCACTTTTGCATCTCCCGGTGGCTCTTGGCCGTTTGACTCATCAGGCACATCTGGGATAGGTCCGCCCCGTCCGCAGAGCCCTGGGGTCTATAGCCTGAGGCTGGGACCTTGTCTCCCCCCAGACCACCAGCAGCCTTATCCTCCAGGGGTCAGCGGCCAGGCTGAGCTGAAGCTCTGCCGGCCACCCACATGGCTGAGGCTCCAGGAGCTGCATCTGCAGATGTGGGCTTAGTGTAGGGCAGCGCCCTCTGGAAGGAGCAGGCCTGGTCTCCTGGTCCCAGAGACTCAGAATCAGGCCAAGCCCCCCCATCCCGGGGCCTCCTTAAAAGAAGTATGTTCTGGGCCAGAGATAACACAGGAGACCGGCGCTGGCCTTGCACGTAGTTGACCTCCAGTTCAATCCCTCCCTGGCACCACACAGGATCTCCCAGTCACCTGGGGTGATCCCTCAGCACAGAGCCAGGAGTAAGCCTAGAGCAGCTCCTGGTATGGCAAGAACAATAATAATCATTTGAGACCCAGAAAGCCTCCGGCCTCTTGCAGGGCCTCCATGCTCAGCTGCCCGCATCGTTGTTGATTGTACTGGACTGAGGCAAGCTCGGGATACCCGTCTCCCTCCATACCTATAGAAAAAACCTCCACGTCTCCTCAGGTGTAAGAGGGGTCGGACTGTGCCCTCCCAGAGCCTCTGATACTCCCAGCGACAGTGGGGTGTGGGGGGGGTGCTCTGTCTGCAGGAGCATGAAAGTTCTGGACAGAGCCCTGTTCCTGGCTTGGTTGGAGAATCCAGCCCCCCAGGGGCCACCGAGCACAGGGCTCTGTTTCCAGAAAGGCCGTGGTTCTGCACCCACCCACCCATTCTCCTGCTCTGGGCAGTGGCTGCCCCAAGCCCCTTTGGAAGTTTTCATTTTGAAACTGAAGGCTTAGGTTTTCTGTTCAGTCCAAATGAGAATCGGCCTGTTTTGTTTGGCCCCCAGAGGCCAGTCTGAGAGGCAGTGTGGGACTGGGCTCAGTGGGGAGGTGGGAGTAGAGGGAAGGGCTCGGCTCAGGGCTGTGCGGGGAGGGGGGCCAGGAGTAAGACCTGAGCACTGCCAGTGGGTGCCCCAAAAGAAAACAATTCAAAATAAAACTTGTGGGGCCGGAGCAATAGCCCAACAGGTAGGGCGTTTGCCTTGCGCGTGGCCGGCCTGTGCTGGCCCAGGTTCGATCCCGGCATCCCATATGGTCCCCCTGAGCACCGCCAGGAGTAATTCCTGAGTGCAGAGCCAGGAGAAATCCCTGAGCATTGCCGGGTGTGGCAAAAAAAATAATAATAAATAAAACTTGTGGGGCCGGGCGATAGCCCAGCGGTAGGGCGTTTGCCTTCCACGCGGCCGGCCCATGCAGGCCCGGGTTCGATTCCCGGCATCCCATATGGTCCCCGAGCACCACCAGGAGTGATTCCTGAGTGCAGAGCCAGGAGTAACCCCTGAGCGCCGCGGGTGTGACCCAAAAAAGCAAAAAAATAAATAAATAAAACTTGTCTCTGGGGCCAGAAAGAAAATGCAGCAGGTATTACAGCCTTGCACAGCCAACCCAGGTTTGCTCCTCGGCATCCCATGTCGTCCCCTGAGTCCTCCAGGAGAAATTCCTGAGTACAGAACCAGGAGTAAACCCTGAGCATCTCTTGGCGTGACCCAAAACCAAACAAAGGGAAAGAAAACCGTCTCCGGGGGTGCCTCCGCTGAAACTCTCCCATGGCGTGGACCTTCCCACCTGGGTCACGTGTCCACTGTCGGCTGCTTCTCTGGACTGTGGCCTTCCTGGCCCTTCAACCCCAGCCTGAGACCACTCCCCGGGAGGCCACTACACATGGCCCATCCCTCCGCCCCGAAAAGCCCCCTTTTCTCCCTGCCCACCAGACCCAGCTCCACTCTCAGGTGCCCAGAGCAGATCCAGGAAGCTCCATCCAGCTGGTGCTCTTAGAGTGTCTGCGTCTCCCCGCGGTCAGCGGCTCTGCCCCTGCCCCTGCCCCTGCCCCATGCTGGGCTTCTGGACACATCATCGTCTCTGCGGGAGCCTGGGGGTGGACAGGCCAGTAACGTGCAGCCCAGTGCTGTCGCCGCCCAGCTGGCGAGGTCACGACACCAAAAGCTTCGTCCCAGGAGGGCTGAGGGTAGAGAGATGGGGTGGTGCCGTCTGGCCCATGACACTCATTCCACAACTGGGCAAGCTATTTTTGGGGGGGGGGGCATCGGGGGGACATTAAGCCACACCTGATAGTGCTCAGCTGTGCTCTGGGGGTCACTTCCAGTTGACCTGGCGAGCACCCCTCCAACACGCTCTCTCCCTGCAGGAATTTTCATCGCCTTGCTGCTACGTTTTGACATCAGGTGAGTAGCCTCAGGACTCTGGCCCTTGGGGGCCCCAGCCAACAGACGCACACACAGAAACACACACCCAGCCCCTCCCAGGCCTGCACCCCACAGCAGGCATAGCCGGCTGATTTCATCTGCATGTTGCTCTGGGAGGCTGTGTTGCAGGCAGACGCTCAGCTCTTTAAGCCGGCCAGCAGGGCCTAGTGGTGCTCATGGCACTCTCCCAGGGGACCTTAGCAGCCACCTGACCTTTCTGAGCTCAGGAGCCTTGTTGCTGCTCTAGAGCGCCTAACTCAGACCACCAAGAGAAGCTGCAGTGTGGGCCAAACTGCAGGCCCAGGTGTGTGTGTGCGCGACTGTTGGTGTGTGTGGCCCCCTTCTGCGTGTAGGTAGGAAATGAACATTGGAAAGAGGAGAGCAGGCCGCTCAAGTCACCAATTAAAACACAAAGAAGGTGGGGCCAGAATGATAGTACAGGGGCCGAGGCGATAGTTCAGCGGTGGGAGGCGGCGTTGCCTTGCATGTGACCAACTCAGGTTCAGTGTCCGGCATCCCATATGGTCCCCGAGCACCAGGAGTAATTCCTGAGTGCAGAGCCGGAGGTAACCCCTGAGCATTGCTGGGTGTGACTGAGGGGGTGGCCAGGAAGGTGTCCGTGGTGGGCGTGAGTGGGTGCCTGGTTTTGAGGGGGATTAGGGACCCCAGCCTACCCCGCAGCTCGGCTCTGCCCACTAGCAATTCACCCACCCAGGACACTGGTCACCACATCCCGCTCTCTCCTGCCCGTGCAGAGGACCCGAGTCTTGCTGGAGAGGCAGGTTCAGCCATCAACAGGCAGAATCCTGGGCTCCCGCCGCGGTCTTGGCGGCTCCACCAGCCCTGCAGAGCCGCTCCCCCGTCCCTGCGGCACTGCCAACGGTTTCCGTTGGGGCATGCAGACGCAGCCAGGGCCAGGAGAGAAAGCATCGTCAGTTCCTCCAGCCACACGGCAAGGGCTGCAGACCTGTGGGCTTGTGGAGCTGGCGAGGCAGAGGAAAGGGCCGTGAGGTGGCACCTGGCAGCGTGTGATTTTGTGATTCTGCCCGTCAAGCAGGTCCCGCCCCGTGGCCTCAGCACCTGCTGCTGAGCGCTGCAGGTTGTCCCAGAGCTGAGCTCTCAGTGTCAGCACCTGAGGTTGTCAGGATGCAGAGTTCCTGGAGCTCGTCCCAGACCGTTAGAGCAGCGTCCCCAGGGATGGACCCTGGGTTTGGGGGTTTGTCTGTTTGTCTGTTTGTTTGGTTTCTTCCCTTTCCTCCCATGCCTTTTGGGTGATTCACGCACTGGCTGAAAATACAGCCACTCTCCTGGGGTGGGGGTGTTGTTTTTTTTAAGCTGTTCGATATATACAACCACTCGGTGGCAGCTCATGGTCTTCCCATTTGCCCCTGAGTAAACTGCGGTGGGGGCGCCGGGGGCTGGGGGAGGACAGATTCAGAGGCAGTTGGGGGCCGCACCAGGACACGCCCGCCACCTCCAAACCTGAGCCCCTTGCTGCACTCCAGGCTGCTGCTAGCCAGTACTGATTTGCCCCCTTCTCTCGCCCCGCCCCACCTTCTGGAAGCTTGAAGAAGAACACCCACACCTATTTCTACACCAGCTTCGCTGCCTACATCTTTGGCCTGGGCCTCACCATCTTCATCATGCACATCTTCAAGCATGCCCAGGTGAGGGTGGCGACACTTCGGGGCGGGGGGAGTCACTGCAGGCAACAGGAATTTGCAGAGGCCTTCCGGGTCCCATCCACTACCCAGCGGGGTCAGAGTAAGCACATCGTCATCCTCTTGGACGACCCTCCCTGTCACAAAGTGGCTGCCGCTGCACTGGGCGGCACATGCTTGCGGTTGGGATGGGAACACTTGCGCTGGGTGCTTTATCAGGAGCTCAGAGGCTTCACACACCTGATAAAAACCCTCAGCGGGTTTTTTGCCTGCATCTCCCGGGCCAGGTTAGTGTCTCCTGGCCCCAGTGGCAGCAGAGCTGGGAAGAACAGTGAAGAAGCGGGTTTGGGGTGAGCGTTGGGTGTTTCATCCCAGCGCCCTCCCCCTCCTTAATGTCACTGTCCCCCACCCCCCGCCTCCACCACCGCACTGAGCACTGATGGAGCCGAGCACTGGGCTGGGGGAGGAAGAGCTGACTGGGCAAGTGAGATGAAGGCTGCTGTGCCCGAAAGCCGCCGCAGAGGCCAGGGGCGCAGGCTGCGCACGCAGGGAACCCCCGGCTCGATTGCCAGCCCCACCGGGGCAGGGTGCCCCACAGAAAACATGGAAAAGGACTTCCCAGGAACCGGGCTGTGCCCAGTCCTTCAGAAGGGGCCTTGCAGAAATGGGAGATGAGTTCAGGGGTCACACACAGGTGTGTGGTGGAACCAAGCCCAGGCCTGCGGCCCCGAAGGCCACACCGGTTCCAGGAGGGATGGAGCCCCGATGTGAGTCCAGAGTCCACCCGCTGCTCGCTGGGCTCTGGCTAAAGTTGTTGAACATTTGGGGATTCCTCATTGATTAACGCAAGCCAGCGCTGGGTCGGAGCTGGCCTTCCATGCAGGTACTTCTACTTAGTCCCAGTTCAGTTAATCCCGGTACTGTATGCAGTTTGCCGAGCACTGAGCCAGGAATAGCCCCAGAGCACTGCTTCAGTGAGACCCCAGAGTCAAAACAGGAGAGAGTAGCCGCTGGACGTGCGGTGCTCGGGCCCCGCAGCCCTCCCTCGCCCCTCAGCCCGTTACTCTCTGGGCTGCTTGCTCCACGCCAGGCCCTCTGCTGAGTGCGTTGCTCATTGGCTCGTTCAGAAGCATTGATACATCCACAGTATCTACAGCATGGTGTTAGATTCAGGAGGGAGAGAGAGGGGCTGGGGGGTTGGGTTTGGTGGCCACGCCTGATGGTGCCTGGGAGCTTCTGTCTTGGGTTTGCCCCTAGTGGTCAGGGATCGGGTTAGGGCTCCTGCATGCACCGCGCACTCTCCACTCTCCAGCACTTCGGGTTCCCTGCCTGCCCTCGCATTTATTCTTTATAGAAGAGCCAAGCCCCTTTGCCTGTCAGTGGAGAAAAACAAGATCAGTGGGAAACCGCCTCCCCGTTATTTCTACTCCAAAGAGTCACAGGGGTTTGCAGACTGAGAGTTTGATAAGAGGCTGTAGTGGTTGGACCTGGAATCGGGCACCAGCTGAAAGCTGTGGCAGTCCAAGCTGGGACCATTGCCCCGATGGCCACCAGGTGGCAGGCTTGCCTTGGTCCCGGACTGGTTCTTGCTGGGAATCCTGCCCAGGGAGACAGGAGACCTCTACTGCCCCACTGCAGGCCAGCTGAGCACTGGCCGGAGCCCTCAGCCCTGACCTCTGCTGGCAGCCCGTGCTCTCCCTGCAGCTCTTCCCACTCTGCCGTGTGGCCGGTTGCTGAGGATTGTTCCATCATCTTTCTCCCTCTCTTAGACGCAGGCAGTTTATTTCCTGGTAGGGGTCATTTCTCAGCCCATTAGCCTCTACCACAAGTGGGCGTTCGGGAAGAAGCCTGGGGTCCTCACAGTGGGGGGGTGGGGGAGTGCTTTAGCCCAGTCACACAGCAAAGCCAGGCCAGAGCGGGCCTGGGGGTGCCTGGCTCACTCGCACCAGCTAGCTCTCCCACCCACTCCTTCACCTTTCCTTGGAGGCCTCAGCGGATGCCTTGAGAACAGAGGACACATACAGGCGCCTCCCACCTGAGATGCACTGGCTCTCTCCCTGCACTCGGCTCTCTCCCCTTGAGGAAACTGCCCGCCCCCACCCCCATAAAATTTTTTATTTCGGGGCCAGAGAGATAGTACAAGCAGGTAGGGCATTTACCTTGCATGGTCCCCTGAGCACCACCAGGAGTAACTCCTGAGCATCACTAGTGTAAAGGAAAGCCCGCTTGACTGCACTAAGACGAAGGCCTCGGCTGGTGGCCCTGTGATAGTAGTGGACTCCCAGAGGAGCTCCAGAGTGTTGGCGAGGTGGTCTCGAGGGGGCTGACCTCTCCCTCTCCCCTCTCCCGGGAAGCCCTCTCTTTTGCCAGCATGGCCGCAGCGAAGACACTATGCTGGACTTAGCGATCAAGAGCCTGCGCACATCCCGCCCCGGCTGTGTGATTAGGGCAGAGCCTTTTCCCTGCCGTCCCTCAGCCTCTTCGTCTGTGAAATGGGTATGAGGAGATGGCCTTTTCGGAAATATTGCTTCATACGTTCGTGTCTGTTCCATTTTCTACTTCATTAATTTCTGCTTTTGCCTTCGTTTCTTTCACCTCAGGGGCTTGGGTTGTTTTGTTTTAGGGGTTGGTTTTGGCTTTCACTCTCCCTAAGCTTGACCTGCGTGGAAGCTTAGATCGCTTGCTTTGCGCATTCCGAGTAGATGCATTTGAGGGCGTCCTGCTTTCGGCTGCATCTGCCAAGTTTTGGTGTGGACCTGTGTGGTTGTGAACGGCGTCACTCTTGCCCCAGAGCCGAGCCCCGAGCAGGGTCCAGGCGCCAGCGTGAGGGAGGGGCTTGCTGGCCGGGCTTGATCCCCAGCGCCGCCACTTTCCCAGGCCGTGTGGCCTTGGGCACCTCATTCCCCCAGCGTCAGCCTCCGTCAGCTCCTCTGAGAAAAGAGGGTCCTAACACTTGGGGCCGCGGGGTGATGTGGAGTCTGGCTCCCCGGCCGGGCCAGCCAGTGTTGTGGGCCCGTGTTGAAGCCATTTGCTCAGAGTTGGCCAGGCCGGCCCCCAAGAGTGCCAGGCCCCGGGAGCAGGACAGCGAGGAGGAGGAGCCCATCTGCGGCTCACAGCCCGGCCTGGCAGCCTCGGCCCGACCCAAGCCAGGGGTGAGCTGAGCGCTGAGAGGAGAAAGGCAGCCCAGGGGGGACGAGCATGGCCGGTCACAGCCCCTTTGTGGCTCCCTTTTGCGCACACACACGCACACCCGACACTGCAGGCAGGCGGCAGAGACAGGCGGGCGGGTAGGGGAGGTTGGAGGACGACCGGGGGTCACTTCGGGAACTCGAGGCCGCTGGGAGCACGAAGGACCCAGAGGGTTGCACGTGGGCACAGTGCCCACGCTTCAGGCGCCCCAAGGAGAAGGCGTCGCTTTGGGTCTGCCCGGCCTTCCTCTGCGTTCCTGGGGCTGGGCGCCGCTCTCCTCGGGCAGAGCATTTGCAGGGACCCTGAAATCCCCCTCAGAGGCCTGGTGATGTTCATCCCCATTGCCCCGCTAATGACTCAGCACAGCCTCGGCCTGGACACCGCCTGTGGGGGACCCCAGGACAGGCCCCGCTCAGGCCTCAGGGCCTCTGGGAATAGGCTGCACCCAGGCGGTGGCTTGTGTGACCCCATACCTGGGGTCGCAGGTGCTGGGCAGACTCCTGGGCACTCCGGAAGCTCTAGGGGCTGCCCATGTGTCTGAGAGGGTGTCGGGCACGGGCAGCGGGGGAAGGGCAGCCAGGCCTGGCAGAGGCCCCAGGTGGTGCCCGTCCCCCTCACCCGCTCTGTCCCTCCACAGCCGGCCCTGCTCTACCTGGTCCCCGCCTGCATCGGCTTTCCCGTCCTGGTGGCCCTGGCCAAGGGGAGGTGACGGAGATGTTCAGGTAAGGCTGAGCGGGGCCTCCTGTCCCTGCGCCGCTAGGGCCTGGCTTGTAGGCAGCGGCTGAAACTTCCGGGACCTCTGCGCCTGCTGCTTTGTGCGCGGGGGGCCACACACACACCCCCAACAGCATATGGAAAGGGGCTGAGTGCCGTGGAGGGCGGCCGCCCCAGTTCCCACCCTCCTCTGGCCCTGGTGATGTCAGGACGTCCCGCCCTGCCCCCGCCTTCGCCCTCCCATGTGAGTAAGAGGAGGAGGGGCTCGATGGCCGCTCACAGCCGGCACAGCCCCGCTTTGCGGCTCCCTTGCACACACACGCACACCTGCCACGCCCTGTGTGCGTCTGTGCGACTCTGACAGGTGTCTGCTCCCCCTGGCACCTCCAGACCCGCCTGCTGGGGACCCAGAAATAGCTGGGAGCTGCCCACTCGGGGGCCGCCACCCTGCTCCACCTTTCTCCCCCCATCCCCCTTGTTCCTCCTGAGTGAGCGCCCGCGGAGGCTCCAGTGCACCTGGCTGCCTGCAGGGGAACCCGTGACTCACCCTCCCCGCACCTGCCTCTGCCCTGCCCCAGCCCCAGGCGCCCCGCCCCGCCCGCCCCCCTGCAGCTCGGGTCTGGCCCGAGCCCCACTCAGGCAAGGCTGGGGGGTGAACTTGGGGGCAGGCAGGGCTGGCACCTGCCGCCCCCCACCCCACTGCCCTTTCAGTCCCCCTCGGCAGCCCCAGCTTAGAAGGACATTCCGCAGGGCAGGGCCCCTACCCTGTGTCCACTCAGCAGTGGCGGTGAGCACAGACGGGCCCCCTCTTCTCTCCGGGCTTCTCCCCTCCGTCTCCTCCACTCTCTCCTTCCTTCCTCCCACCTTCCTGTGGTTCTCCTGACTGCGGGGACAGTGCCCTCACCCACCGCGCCACCATACGGGCAGCCCTGTCACTCGCCCCAGTGGCACCATGCATCCACGGACAAGCACGGGTGTCCTTGACCCGGCCCTCTGCCAAGCACGTGCCTGTCTCGTGTGGGTTTCGGGGATCCACGTGGCTACGTGGCCTTGCGCACAGCACCCACTCTCCGCCCGGCCGCCTGGGGCCCCTGCGGGTGGGTCCCAACCCCGTCCCAGTCCCTGCCCGTCGCTCGGCATGACCCTGCCCTGCTCAGCCCTGCCCAGTCTCTCCCCTCATCTCTGTTCTCTCTCTGTCTGTCTCTCACAGCTACGAGTCCTCGGCATGACCCTGCCCTGCTCAGCCCTGCCCAGTCTCTCCCCTCCATCTCTGTTCTCTCTCTGTCTGTCTCTCTCACAGCTACGAGTCCTCGGCGGAAATCCTGCCTCATACCCCGAGACTCACCCACTTCCCCACGGTCTCGGGCTCCCCAGCCAGCCTGGCCGACTCCATGCAGCAGAAGCTGGCCGGCCCACCGCCGGCGCCCGCACAGCCCCAGCGCCTTGTAGTGCTCCAGCGGGTGTCCGCCTGCCCACTCCCCCACTGCCCCGAGGCCCAAGGTAGGGCAGACCCCCACTTCACCCCAACTCCAGAGCCCGGGCAGGGAGCACTGCCGGGGCGGGTGGCAGCAGGTCGTGTTGCCACCTCCAGGCACCCATGGCCAGGCCTCGGGACCAGGGCGGGGGGGCTCCCGAGAGAGGGCTAAGACTGTCCCCGCTGCTTCTCGCTGCATATATGTAACCTTGGGCAAGTCACTTTCCTCTCCCCAGTTCTCTTTCTTCATCCGAGTGGGCACATTCCTGCCCGGGGGTGATCTGGTGAGGAAATGTGCTCTTGGCCTTGGCTTGAACTCAGCCGGCTGCTCAGTGAGTGAAGTCCCTAGTAAGCGGGAAGCCAGGTGTCCGCGCTGGGCGGTAGAGCCCCCGCCAGCCCCGCCTGTACCCGGACTCTCCTGACTTCCACCTTTGGCCCCGAGGCAGGCACTCTCCCGCTGCCACCCCTCCCGCTGCTGTCTAGGGGAACGTTCAGGAGACGCGGCGTTGGTCTGCAGCAGCCTGAGCCTGACCCCTCCTCCCCTCACCGCTGCCCTTGCTGTCTCTCAGCCACATCGGGTCCAGAAGTCGCTGCTAGCACCCTATCAAGTGGGGGGGCTTCTGGGTGGGGGTGTGGCCCAGCAGCCAGGCACGAGGCATCTCCCCTGCTCCAAACCTGATGTCCTGATTGTTTTGCTTTTGGGGCAGCTACGAAGAGTCAAACCCTAAGGACACAGCGGCAGTGGCAGAACCCACAGAGGGCACCAGGGCGGCAGCGTCGCAGGAGCTGGAGAAGAAGAAGAAGTGACGCAGCAACGCCCAAACTTTCTGCAGCCGGGCCGCCAGGCGGGTGCGGGCATGGGCGCTGACACCACAGGAGCACCGCGCGGCAGGCCTGCCCTCTGGCCTGGCCCTGCCTCTCCCCCCCCTGCAGGCCGAGGAAGCCCCCTACGGTCCCCACCCCGCCAGGTGCCAGGTGGGGAAAGTGGGTGTGCTTTCTAAGGTTTTGTATTGCAAACTGACTCTGCCTCGCATTAAAAACTCATTCCATTGCCCCCACGGGCCACTGTGCTAGCCGAGCCGGCCACATCCGCATCTCGTGTTGGAGTTACTGGGTCTTCTTTCCCCCAGAAGCTTTTCTGTCCGCTCCTTCCTGGGGACTCTGGACTCACTCTGTGGGGGGTGAGGCTGTGACCTCTACGCCCTCTGTCCTCCGAGGTCTTGGCCCAGCGTGGACCAGTCAGTAGACTCAGCACCCCAAGGACACCCTCTGGCCAGCAGAAGGGACCCTGGGCCCTTCGCTCCCACCGTCCACTCCCAACAGAGGGAAGGCAACAAGCATGGTGGACTGGTGCCAGGTGTGGCTGTCCTGGCCCCGCCGGAGATGTGGAGAGGCAGCAGCAGGACACTGGCCTGGCCCCCGGACAGACATCCTTAAAGCCAGACAGACAGACGCCGCTGTGGCCCAAGAAGTGTCGGTTGATTTCCCAGGCTGGCAGGAGCAGCTTCTATGGTCTCCATGGCCCGGCAGGAGCATGCTGGATTCAAGAGTTCCCTCCCGGACACCAAAGCCAGCCCAGCACACCCACTCTGCCTGTTGCCAGGGACCTTCCAAACGTGATCTCCTGCGAGGCCCAGAGGATCCTGATGTGAGGGTGCCCCGGTCCTCACAGGGACGCTGGGCCAGGTAACCCTGAAAGGCTGCCTGAGGGTCTGTGGGGCCCCTCCCCTCAAGCCATCCAAGCTGAAGGTCTGGAGATGCCAGAGCCAGGCTTTCTCCGGGACGGACAGCAACCCTGGCCTGCTGGAGCACCCCAAGGACCAGGCAAGGAGCGGGCACAGTCCTTACCCACCTGCTTGGCACAGGGTCACGGGATTGAGAAACAGGTGAGAGGGCATGGCCTCAGGTTCAAGTCCCAAACCCCGGCCCACCCGACCCAAGACCCAGGCGTGGAGGCTTCCAGAAGTTTTGGATTGACTAGACAAGTAGGATCAGAGAACCGCATGTCACTGTGGCCATCTCTAGCTTTGTCCTCGGCGGGTTCCAGGGCTCTAGGCCAGTCTCCGTTCAGGCAATAGGTGCTACCGTCAGTCTGGCCGTGCAGGCTAGAGCAGTGGAGCAGCTGCCCACCGCCACCTCGGACCTCAGGAGAACCACAGCTGCTCTCCAGACCCCTGGGCTGCGGCTGCTGGCCGTGCGCACGGACCCTTCTGGGGGGCCTACCTGGGGCTCTGTGGAGAGGCAAGGAAGGGGGAGGAACGGGCAGGGCTCCTGCACAGGGGCTCTCCCGCCTCCAGAGGGAGGCCTGTGTGGCCCTAACAAGGCCCGGCTGAGGGCAGATGGGGCTGGCGGCCCAGGCACACAGCGTGGTTGGCTGCGCGGCCCAGGGCCTACAAAGGCCTCATTGAGTCGCCGCCGGCCCCAGCGAGCCTGAGGTGGCGGTGGCGCCGGGCGCCTGCCCCCTAATGACTGTCCTGGCCCGGCCAGATGTTCCACAGACCTCGGCAACGGCCATCCAGGGCCCGCCCTGCCGGCCAGCACCACAGAGACCACTCTAATTCCAATTAACCAGCTTCAGCTGAGCAAACAGCGGGCAGCCGTGGCCCGCCCGGGCGGTAGGCCCGGCCCGCAGAGCCTCCGAGTCTAGACTCCAGATGTGAACCGCCACCGCCGGGGTCCCACGGAAAAATGGCACCAGGCCGGCACGGATTGGGCCTGCGCGCTGGGGAGCAGGGGTGGGCGGCTGGGCGGGCCCCTGCGTGGGCCTGGTGCCAGTCTCACCCCCGAGAGAGGGGGCGGATTCCTGGGCGGCTGCCTCCAAACACCCCCACCGCCACCGTGTTCTGCCCCTGATCTGTTTGGGGTCCTTCCAGGTCCCTGCAGGCTCCCGGGTTACAGTAGGTGGGAGGGAACCCCTGGGGGCAAAGGCCAATCTGGGCAGAGAGCCCCCAAAACATACTTACTTCATTTGTATTTAACATGTGTCTAGCATTATGCTATGTATTTTAGAAACATTTAATAGTTGTAACAGCCCCTGTGAGGCAGGAAACCTCCGGTTTTGTTTCTTGGTTTTATTTTATTTTTTTACTTACAAAGCAAATAAGTAGAGACTTTAATCGCGCAGGGAGGATTTGAACCCGGATTCTGGGGTCCCTTTCCTGGAGGGGCTGGGGGCGGGGAGAGAGCCCATAGATGGAGAAGGGCCTGCTCTCCCAGGACCCCTCCCACATTGGGGAGAAAAGCCCTGAGGTGCCCCTGGAGGGTTAAGCATGTCTCCCAGGCCCCAGCTGACTGCTCAGGCAGTCTGAGGGCTGAGCACTGGAGGCTGTCCGAGGGTCACATGAGGACCTCATGCGGGACAGGCGTGCCCAGCTCTCACGGGGGTGGGGGTGTCCCTTGGGGTGAGATACAGGAATTCGATGGTCGTTACTCAAATAGGAAAACGAAGATCTCCATCCCGGCAAGGGCTTGCCGGGGGTCTCCCACAAGGAGTGGGCACCAGGCCTGGGGTTGGGGGGCTCCGGCCCCTGCGCCCCCTCTCCCCAGCGAGGCCAGGGAGACTGCATCCTGCCCCGGGTGCGTCAGGGAAGGGCCGAGCGGGAAGGAAAGCGCCACCCCACGCCGGCCGCGGCCCACACCTGGGCTCTCCAAGCGGGCAGGGCTCCCCGCAACCCCCCGCCCAGCCGGCAACTGGCTCCAGTGAGTCTGGGCCGCCTCCCGCGCCCCCCCCGTGGGGGGCCGCCAGATGGGCCGCCCGCCCGCCCAGCCGCGCAGGCGAAAACGGCCGCCCCGCCTGCCAGGAAGGCGGCCGCGCGCGGGCGGGGCCTGAGAGCACCGCCCCCCTGTGGGCGTGTCGGGCCTGGGATCCGCCCCATAGTGGGCGGGGCAGGAGCCGCCGCGGAACCTAGCCCTCCCCTGGCTCTGCGCCTCCCTGAGGTCTCTGCTCCGCGCTAGGGGTCCTGCTTCCTCTGCTCCCGTTTCCACTGCGGTGAGGTGGAACGCTCATCTCAGCTCGTATCACCGGGGACCGCAGGGGCAGTTCCTGGCCTCCGACCTTGGTTTTATGTTTGGGTGGGTGTTTATTGGTTTGTTTTTTTGCTGGGGGACCAGGGA